>JACRUU010000017.1:1051462-1061462 GCA_030449085.1 Kryptopterus vitreolus
TGTGTGCACATATATATGGGTATTGAGCTATAAGGGTGTTATATAGGTCAGCTCCTGGTGTAGGTGAGGTAGAGGAGGCCTGGGGTGATACTCCTGTCCATCCCAGTAGGGTTTTGGGTTTAGATCTATTACTAAATGCAACCCATAGAAAGCAGATCTTCATGGTACAGGATAGCGTTGTCATGCTGGAACAGGTTTGGGGTGAAGGGAACCTTTCATGCAACACCGTTTTCATTAATAGTATAATATTGTAAATTCCCATTAATTGCGATATATTCTTATTATTTGTTATTTATGTCCATTTATTCCTGTTGATTCCAATATATTCCTATTCATTCTTATAAATTCCTGTTAATTCCCCTATATTTCTCTTAATTCCAATCATTCATTCATTCATCTTCTACCGCTTTATCCGATCTTCCCTCGGGTCACGGGCAGTCTGTGTCTATCTCAGGCGTCTATGGGCATTAAGGCAGGATACACCCTGGATGGAATGCCAACCCATCACAGAACACACACACATTCATACACTAGGGACAATTTTCCAAGGTGCCAATCAACCTACCGTGCATGTTTTTGGACCGGGGGAGGAAACCGGAGAACCCGGAGAAAAACCCCCTGAGGCACGGGGAGAACGTGCACAAACTCCACACACACATGGCCGAGATCGGGAATCGAACCCGGACCCTGGTGGTGTGAGGTGAACGTGCTCACCTCTAAACCACCGTACCCCTATTCCAATCAGTTCTCATTAATTCCCTTGGAATATTTCTCCTTAATGTTGCAATCCTATTTGTTAGAGAAAATACCTAAACACAGATCACGAACCCTCTGTGGCGATCAAAAAAGACTAGAGAATTCTGGAGATGCGCACTAATTTCCAGAGACTGGATAAGGATGGTATTAGTCAGAAGAACAAGCTCTGAAGGAACTGAAATGTCACATGATCACCATGAGACTGAAAAAAATGGCACGTCTACACTGATGAAAGCCCATAGTGAAGCTTGGTGGTGGTAGAATCCTACTGCAGAGCTGTTCACTTCAGTACCATGTGTTGGGGAACTGCGTAGGGTTGAGACTGAGAAGAAAGGAACAGGAGAGATGGGGCTGGGGTTGGACCCCCCCCAAGGGTTCCTTCCAGACTCTAAATACGTCTTAGTGTTATTTACATACCGACGTGTATAAATCTTTACATCCTTCTCTATCGTCCTTTTCTCCTTCATGTCTAATTCTCTTCTATCATGTCTGATTCTCTCTCTTTAATGTTCTCGACCCCTTTAATGTCTAATTCTCCCCTTTCATCTCTAATTCTCCCCCCCTTTCATGTCTAATTATCTTATCATGTCTGATTCTCTCCTTCTATCTTTCGTGTCTGATTCTCCTTTCGTTCATTTCTGATTCTCCTCTTTCATGTCTGATTCTCTCTTTCGTGTCTGATTCTCTCCTCCTTTCGTTCGTGTTTGTACGTCGCCCCGGATAAGGGCGTCTGCTAAATACTAATGTGTCTGATTATCTCTTTAATGTTCTCAACCCCTTTAATGTCTAATTCTCCCCTTTCATGTCTAATTATCTTATATCGTGTCTGATTCTCTCCTTTCGTTCGTTGTCTGATTCTCTCCTTCTGCTTCTAATCAGGTCTGAACCTACAGAGTCAGTTTAACCTGGAGAACATCACGGTGTTCAACAAGAACGAACAGGAGAGCACTCTCGGGCAGCAGGTACACACCTCCACACCTGCCATCAATTCTATCCGCCTCATTCTGAATGAAAGTAGCCTTGAACATGTGTTGATCTTCTCGCAGAGCTCTGAGGTTAAAGAGGACGGGATGGAAGAAGGAGAAATGGGAGATGAAGACACACCTCCTCCATGGTGAGAAAAGAGGACCCATTAACAACTCGTTTTCATCTTGCCCTGGTTTACATCCCAACTGAAGTGTGTGTGTGTGTGTGTGTGTGTGTGTGTGTGTGTGTGTGTGTGTGTGTGTGTGTGTGTGTGTGTGTGTGTGTGTGTGTGTGTGTGTGTGTGTGTGTAGCTCCATTCCGATAGACTACAACCTGTACAGGAAGTTTTGGACTCTGCAGGATTACTTCAGGAATCCGGTGCAGTGCTATGACAAGTTCTCCTGGATCACCTTCGTAAAGGCGAGTACACAGATCTCACTACCTATCCCGAGGAGGAGGAGGAGGAGTGACCGTCTCGGTGATGAACATCAGGATATAAAATAATATTCCTGGCTGGATCTCCTCCTCTCTGCTCTCTTCTCCATTCCTGACTGGATCTCTTGCTCCTCTCTGCTCTCTCCTCCATTCCTGTCCTGACTGGATCTCCTCCTCTCTGCTCTCTTCTCCATTCCTGTCCTGACTGGATCTCCTCCTCTCTGCTCTCTTCTCCATTCCTGTCCTGACTGGATCTCCTCCTCTCTGCTCTCTCCTCCATTCTCTGTCCTGACTGGATCTCCTCCTCTCTGCTCTCTTCTCCATTCCTGTCCTGACTAGATCTCCTCCTCTCTGCTCTCTTCTCCATTCCTGTCCTGACTGGATCTCCTCCTCTCTGCTCTCTCCTCCATTCCTGACTGGATCTTTTCCTCCTCTCTGCTCTCTTCTCCATTCCTGTCCTGACTGGATCTCCTCCTCTCTGCTCTCTCCTCCATTCCTGTCCTGACTGGATCTCCTGCTCCTCTCTGCTCTCTTCTCCATTCCTGTCCTGACTGGATCTCCTCCTCTCTGCTCTCTCCTCCATTCCTGACTGGATCTCTTGCTCCTCTCTGCTCTCTTCTCCATTCCTGTCCTGGCTGGATCTCCTCCTCTCTGCTCTCTCCTCCATTCCTGTCCTGACTGGATCTCTTCCTCTCTGCTCTCTCCTCCATTCCTGTCCTGACTGGATCTCCTCCTCTCTGCTCTCTCCTCCATTCCTGTCCTGACTGGATCTCTTCCTCTCTGCTCTCTCCTCCATTCCTGTCCTGACTGGATCTCCTCCTCTCTGCTCTCTTCTCCATTCCTGACTGGATCTCTTGCTCCTCTCTGCTCTCTTCTCCATTCCTGTCCTGACTGGATCTCCTCCTCTCTGCTCTCTTCTCCATTCCTGTCCTGGCTGGATCTCCTCCTCTCTGCTCTCTTCTCCATTCCTGTCCTGGCTGGATCTCCTCCTCTCTGCTCTCTTCTCCATTCCTGTCCTGACTGGATCTCCTTCTCCGGTTCTGATCTCAGCCTGGATTTGTTTATGATGTTCCTCTTTCTCTCCTCAGTTCTCAGACGAGACCCTGGCAGTGTTTAAGAGCTTTAAACTGGACGACACTCAGGCCTCCAGGAGGAAGCGTGAGGAGATGCATACGGCCGGAGGAGAGCACGTCTATTTCGCCAAGTTCCTAACCAGCGAGAAGGTGTGCAGCATGTGCTCATGTGTAAAGGGGGTTTAGGTGGTGATGTAATAGTGATCCGGATTAATCGTGTGTCTGTGTGTAGTTAATGGATCTGCAGCTCAGTGACAGTAACTTCAGACGTCACATCCTGCTCCAGTACCTCATCCTCTTCCAGTACCTCAAGGGTCAGGTCAAGTTCAAAAGGTGAGGAACAGGGAAATCTGACTCACGGATGAGAGGAATGAGTGCTCTCCTCATTTTACTTCCCTCATGCTCTCTCTCTCTCTCTCTCTCTCAGCTCTAATTGTGTCCTCAATGATGATCAGACGTCCTGGATGGAGGAGACCACAAAGCTTGTATATCAGGTACATGTCTCAGGAACATTACTGTTTTATTGTTATTTACATACAGACGTGTATAAATCTTTACATCCTTTTTTTAATCCTCCTTTTCTCCCCACCTTCATGTCTAATTCTCTTCTATAATGTCTGATTCTCTCTTTAATGTTCTCCACCCCATTAATGTCTAATTCTCTTATGTCTGATTCTCTTTTCAATGTTCTCGACCCCTTTCATCTCTAATTATCTTGTGTCTGATTCTCTCCTTTCTTTCTGTCGTGTCCGATTCTCTCATTTCTTTCTGTCGTGTCTGACTCTCTCCTTCTTTCTGTCGTGTCTGACTCTCTCCTTCTTTCTCTCGTGTCTGACTCTCTCTTTCTCTCGTTCTCTCCTTCTCTTTGTGTCTGATTCTCTCCTTTCTTTCTGTCGTGTCTGACTCTCTCCTTCTTTCTGTCGTGTCTGACTCTCTCCTTTCTGTCGTGTCTGACTCTCTCCTTCTTTCTGTCGTGTCTGACTCTCTCCTTTCTGTCGTGTCTGACTCTCCTTCTTTCTGTCGTGTCTGACTCTCCTTCTTTCTGTCGTGTCTGACTCTCTCCTTCTTTCTGTCGTGTCTGACTCTCTCCTTCTTTCTGTCGTGTCTGACTCTCTCCTTCTTTCTGTCGTGTCTGACTCTCTCCTTCTTTCTGTCGTGTCTGATTCTCTCCTTCTTTCTGTCGTGTCTGATTCTCTCCTTCTTTCTGTCGTGTCTGACTCTCTCCTTTCTTTGTCGTGTCTGATTCTCTCCTTTCTTTCTGTCGTGTCTGATTCTCTCCTTTCTTTGTCGTGTCTGATTCTCTCCTTTCTTTCTGTCGTGTCTGATTCTCTCCTTTCTTTCTGTCGTGTTCTCTCCTTTCTGTCTGTCTGACTCTCTCCTTCTTTCTCTCTGTCTCTTCTTCTCTCTCGTGTCTGACTCTCTCCTTCTTTCTCTCCTCTGTTCCTCTCGTGTCTGACTCCTTCTTTCTCTCGTGTCTGACTCTCTCCTTCTTTCTCTCGTGTCTGACTCCTTTCTTTCTCTCGTGTCTGACTCTCTCCTTCTTTCTCTCGTGTCTGACTCTCTCCTTCTTTCTGTCGTGTCTGACTCTCCTTTCTGTCGTGTCTGACTCTCTCCTTCTTTCTCTCGTGTCTGACTCTCTCCTTCTTTCTCTCGTGTCTGACTCTTTCCTTCTTTCTGTCGTGTCTGACTCTCTCCTTCTTTCTGTCGTGTCTGACTCTTTCCTTCTTTCTGTCGTGTCTGACTCTCTCCTTCTTTCTGTCGTGTCTGACTCTCCTTCTTTCTGTCGTGTCTGACTCTCTCCCCTTTTCATGTCTAATTATCTGATTTCGTGTCTGATTCTCTCCTTCTTTTGTGTCTGATTCTCTCCTTTCTTTCATGTCTGATTATCTCTTTAATGTTCTCAACACCTTTAATGTCTAATTCTCTTTCATCTCTAATTCTCTCCCTTTTTTATGTCTAAGTATATTATCATGTCTGATTCTCTCCTTCTATCATGTCTGATTATCTCCCCCTTTCCTGTCTGTCTGTCTCTCTCTAATGTTCTTGTCTGTCTGTTTTTCCTTCTCTTTATCCGTTAGTTGTTAGACTGATAATCAGACGGTTGGTGTGTGATTAATCTCCACTCTCGCACTCTTTACTCAGTTACTCAGAGAAACGCCCCCTGATGGTGAGCAGTTTGCTGTGATGGTGGAGGTAAGATTTCACTCTCAGGACTCTATAATGTAACGGTAATAAAGGTGATCGCGTTAAAGTGATCATGTGACTCGATCTGCAGCACATTCTAAACACGGAGGAAAACTGGAACGCCTGGAAGAACGAGGGATGTCCAAGCTTCGTCAAAGAAAGGTATCACAAGCATTCACCATTGTTGAACACGCTGGTGCTGAACGTAAAGTCCTGCTTTAATGACCAGTGAAAGTGAATGATCTTCTGTGACTCAGAGCCGCGGAGACCAAACCTCAGAGGCTGAACAGGAAGCGAGCCGCACCCGAGGACTTCCTGGGTAAAGGACCAGAACGCAAAATCTTCATGGGGAAGTAAGAAGTGTCTCAGAACAGCATGTTTTACTCATTACATTTCCACCAACAGTGCTGTAATAAAAACCACATGTGATGATGGTGATGGTGGTGAAGGTGGTGATGGGATGATGATGATGGTGGTGATGGTGATGGTGATGATGGTGGTGATGGTGATGATGATGGTGGTGGCGATGATGATGATGGTGGTGATGTGGGTGATGGTGATGATGGTGGTGATGATGATGGTGGTGATAGTGATGATTGTGGTGATGATGATTGTGATGATGATGATGGTGATGATGATGATGATGATGATGATGATGATGATGATGATGTGATGATGTGATGGGTATGATGTGATGATGTGATGATGGTGGTGGATGATGGTGATGATGGTGATGGTGGTGGTGATGATGATGGTGATGATGATGATGGTGATGATGATGATGATGTGGTGATGATGGTGGTGATGATGATGATGGTGATAGTGATGGTGATGATGATGGTGGTGATGATGATGATGGTGGTGATGATGGTGGTGGTGATGATGGTGGTGGTGATGATGATGATGATGATGGTGGTGGTGGATGATGGTGGTGATGATGGTGATAGTGATGGTGATGATGGTGGTGATGGTGATGGTGATGATGATGATGATGGTGGTGATGATGATGGTGGTGATGATGATGATGTGATGATGATGATGATGATGGTGATGTGATGATGATGATGATGGTGATGATGGTGATAGTATGATGGTGATGATGGTGATGATGGTGGTGGTGGTGATGATGGTGGTGATGGTGATGGTGGTGATGGTGATGATGGTGGTGGTGATGATGATGATGATGATGATGATGGTGGTGGTGGTGATGGTTTCTGTTGTAATGATCTACATGTTCTCTGGATCTCAGTGATGAACTCACCAGACTGTGGAACCTCAATCCTGATAACATGGAGGCCTGCAAATCCGACAGCAGGTGTGTGTTTCTCTACACTCACTGCTTATACACTTTATTAGTGACTGCTTATAATCTCTCTCTCTGTGTGTGTGTGTGTGTGTGTGTGTGTGTGTGTGTGTGTGTGTGTGTGTGTGTGTGTGTGTGTGTGTACTGAAGGGAGTTCATGCCATCACTGGAGGAGTTTTTTGAGGAGGCCATTGAACAGGCCGATCCGGCCAACATGGTGGAGGATGAGTACAAGTACATACACTTATTCTCTGTCTCTCTCTCATATCCCTCTTGTCAGTCTGTCTTTCATATCCCTCCTGTCAGTCTCTATCTCTCATATCCCTCCTGTCTCTCTCTCTCTCTCTCATATACCTCCTGTCAGTCTGTCTTTCATATCCCTCATTAACCCCCCCCCCTTATTTTTGTCCTACCCTGACTCTTGCAGTAGATGATTTATACTCACTATAATACTCTACATAAACACTACATGAATCGGTGTGTGTCGTGTGTGTGTGTGTGTGTGTGTGTGTGTGTGTGTGTGTTAGAGTGGTAAGGAACTCGAATTACGGTTGGAGAGCGCTCCGTCTCCTGTCACGCCGCAGTCCACACTTCTTCCAACCGACCAACCAACAGTTCAAGAGTTTAGAGGATTATCTGGAGAACATGGTGATCAAACTGGCCAAGGAACTGCCTGTAAGTCTCTCTCTCTCTCTCACTCTCTCACTCTCTCTCTCTCTCTCTCTCTCTCTCTCTCTCACACACTCAACTCACTCTCTCACCCACTCTCTCTCTCTCACCCGATCACATTTGTTGTTTTTTTTCAACTTTCAGAAAGACATTCCATCCGAGGAGATAAAGACAGGAGAGGAGGAGGACGAGAACGGAGATAATCTACTGAAGGAGAGCAACGACAGTGAGTGTACACACACACACACACACCTGGGTCGTTCATAAACAGATATTAACTATAGGTGGGTGTGGTCTTTTCCAGGGTGACTCCACCCACTTCCCTTCAGCACAGAATCAGTGTTTAGATGCACAAATGAATCAATTGTTTTATCTATTCATTTTTCAATTATATTATTATTATTAAAATAAAAATGTTTCTTTCAATTCATTTAGTTTGTTTATTATTCCAGATGTTTTGTTTTTTAAAGTTATTGCTAGAATAATCACTTTAAAATACTATAATCATTCATTCATGTACGTGTTTTGTGTTCATTTAATGAATTAATTTTGCCTCCATTCGATTTTTTGATCTCCATTCGTAAGATTTTCGGCGTGTAACTCGTCCCGTGGTTTTTATCCGATCATCACGAATCGTACCTCATATCGTGCGTGTCGATGGTGTGAGTCGTGCTGTTACTTTTATAAGGAATCTCCCTGCGGAATTCCGAACCCGGGGCCAAAATGCAGGAATTTTTTCCCATAGAAAATGAATGGGGTAGAAATTTGGTGCCTCACAGTTCGGGCCTGTGAGCGTCCGACATGCACATATGTACAAATCCACTCATAGGGAATCCGGAGTGGATCACGATCATATACCTCCCGAACCACACACACGTTCGGAATTTCGCAACATTCCGGCCCCATAGAGAATGAATGGGGAAATTTGACGCTCCGCTGTTCGGCCCGACATGCACATGTGACATATCCACTCGTAGGTGAGATGGAGTCGGGTACGAACACATGACTGCCGCATGGCGTCATGTAACCGCAAACGTGAAAAATCTGCGAAACTCGGACACGGGGTCATGTGACATGTCTAAATGCTCGGCCCATCGACGGGAGTCGGACGCTGGATGATTTAATGTCACGTGTCACTGGCCTCACTAACTAAACACTAAATATTAACCGCACCAGACTGTAAGGGGGTCGCGCCCGGAGCTGCAAGCATCACTCACACTTTCTTAAGGAAACATTCTCCATGTGCTGCTGTTCTGGGACGATGTTCCTCTAGATGTAGTGGAGCTTTGTGAGTAAGATCAGGTCTTTGGAGCTGAAACGGGGGACTTTTTAAATTTTATTATACTTTTAAAATTTTATTTTAGTGGTTTAATTGCTTTTCCTCCGCATCAGGTCCGAGCATTCAGAGTAAACTGGTGACGAACAGCCAGATGGATGAAATCGCCAAGAAGCTTGGGTGTCAGTGGAAGACTCTCGCCCCGCACCTGGACGTGAAGGAGGCGGAGATACGAGACATCGAAGCCGACAGCGACGACGTGGAGCTTCAGGCCAAAATGATGCTGGTGTCCTGGCAGGACCGCGAAGACGCGCAGGCCACCATGGAGAGCCTGGTGACGGCTCTGAACGCCGCAGGATTCTGTGATGTCGCGCGGGGATTCGGCGAGACGTGAGCGTTAACGCCCGGACCTCGTTTTTAACCCTTTTTGTCACTTCCATGTGGTGTTTCTGTACAGATGTATTTGCAAATAAAACATCAGTCATGTTTTTCCCTTCACACGATTCACCTCCGTCTGCATCGCTTTCTTCTGTTCAGACCACGAATATCACCCCCCCCCCGATCCCAAAGGTACCCGTCCTCGCTCCCCCAGACTGCACTGCTGTATTCATAACACAAGACACGAGTGGCGCAAATAAGGAAATGTGTATTTTCATATTCTCGTCACCATAGCAATTGTGTTAAACTGCCTCAAGACCGAACGTTATGAGACTGAAACATAAAAAACGAGTCAGCGGCGGCTCGTGCACACGGACCGACGTCAGGACAGCTGGGGACTGAAAGACACCGGGGTTTTATTGCACATCCAATGCAGACAGTGCTCGGAGATGGCGGTAAAGAACGTACGTGTGTGTGTGTGTGTGTGTGTGTGTTATTTCTGTTCTTCCATCATTTCAAGACGCCGTGGAGCGTAAATCAGGACGTAGGCAATGTGCCAGTCTCCTCCTCCCGAAAGCTTCAGGATGTCTTCAGGTGTGACCAGGCTCACTTTATCATCATCAAACTTCACCCACTCATCTGTAACAATCCGAGCAGAAGAAACTTTACTCTCACCGTTACATATTCTATTACTATTACTCTTTACTACTATTACAGTAATTGGGGTGGGGTTGGTTGTGTGTGGGGGGTATTTTGGGCAGTAATTGGGGTGGGGTGTTGGGTGTGTGTGTGTGTGTGTGTGTGTGTGTGTGTGGTGTGTGTGGTGTGGGGGTTTGGGGGGGGGGAGGGGAGGCTTTTGGGCCAGTAATTGGGGTGGGGTTGGTGTGTGTGTGTGTGTGTGTGTGTGTGGGGGGGGGGGGGGGGGGGGGGGGGGGGGGGGTTGGTTCTGTGTGTGGGGGG
>JACRUU010000017.1:1068962-1093962 GCA_030449085.1 Kryptopterus vitreolus
CAACGGTCTGCTTCAAACCACGTCCGCTTCCTTTTTGATTTTGCAGATCTTAGCCGCTAGAGGGCGATAATGAGGCGTGATATTCACAAAGCGAGTTACGTCAACAAAAAGCAAAAACAAAAAATAAATATTAAAACTAACTTAAAAACTAACTAAATAAATGTGTATTCGTAAATCAAGATTAATAGTATTATTATTATCTTTAAAGAATGAACACTATTTCAATTTAACATAAATGTTAAACATATTTAATAATTAATTATTCAAAACAAATAACTAACATTTTCCAGACCGGATTGTTTTAAATACACAAAATAAACGATTTTTTAAAACACAAATTATGATCATAATGATACGTCCGGAGTGACGTCACAGTATAAGGTGGGATCGTTTCGTATTGGGGAAAAACTCCAAAAGTTTAATATCAAAACAAACAAACGTAAGTTTGTTTAATAGTTTAAATGCTACTTGATACATAATATCGTATTATATTTACATTTATAATAATAATAATAAAGTTCATCTTATGTAATTTGGCGTTCACAATAAATATTGCGCGAAAAAGTGCGTCCGCGAAACTTGCGCATGCGCCTTACGCCACCATCATCATCCCCGAACCCCCCCCCCCTTCACATTCAATCCGCGGTCCGAAAATTGCGCATGCGCGTTCAAATGAAACGCGCTCATCTAGACGAAGGAACCCGCGTTGCGCATGCGCGTATTACCTCTCTGCTCGCCCCCTCCCCGACTCCTTTCCCCACTAGCAGGGTAGGAAGGCGTGTTGCGCATGCGCGTTTTCCTCTCAGCCCGCTCCCCACCTCACCCCACCCCTCCCGTCGCGGTCCCGGAGCGGCGGTGCGCATGCGCGGTCGGCAGTAAGTCTCGGGGCAGTTTGAACAGGAAGGCGGACATGTTGCTCAGTTTGTGAGGAGAGTTTATTATTTTCGACCAAAGTCTGATTCCTGTGCCGTTACCGGATTTACCGCACGCCTCCGCTCACCTTCATCTCCATACGACGCTCTTTTTAATCAAAAGGAATCCGGATTATTCATTTTTTTATTAAAGTGCTTTGAAGGCGAAGTTTTTTTTTCCGCCGCTTTTTTTTTTTTTTTTCTGCAGCTGTCAGTGAATATGGATCCAGGCCTGGGATCAGTCCAACTTTATAACTTCACACGTTCTATATTATTCCCTTCTCAATCAGATATCTGAATATATTTAAATCGTTATTTACATAAAGCTCTGTACGTGTGTGGATTTGGGGCTGTGATTGCAGTCAGGGTTCAAACTCAGGAGCTGGAACTTTTTTTTTTCTTTTTTTTTTCCTCCAAACTTTGTCACCGGTTCATCAGGACTCTCCAACTTCCAGCGTGGTGTTGTGCGTAAACATGCGGATCTTTGGCTCGTTTTTGCGCAGGGACGAGACTGAGAAGCTGAAGCGACAGAAGAACCCGCTCCTCTGATCAGACACTCGGGCTCAGGAGGAAGTGAGCTAGCTGAGGAGCTAACAGGGAGGGAGCTCGGCTCAGTGTCCAGCTCCGTGTCGTCGTTTCCATTTAATCCTGGAATTGAACTGAAAGAAAAGGGGATAAAAAAAAACAGAGGGAAAAATGTCTGCAGGGGAAAGTTTATCGGCTCGCTTCGACAAAATCGATGCCATGTTGAAGGATCCCAAGTCAGAGATCAACACCGACTGTCTGCTGGTGAGTTAGCATCGAGTTTTACACTTTAATGACCTGTAAACTTCTTTATATTCTTTATTTGCCTTATAACACTTATAACGCACTATATATGCAAAATTGAGCTTTGTCACTTCTCTTTGCACACACGTGCATTATAACTACTCTTAACACATCGATAATCACACTATCACACAGCATTATAACTACCCTTTATAACTTCATAAACTGCCTTATAAGCACACATGTGCATTATAAACTCTCTTGATACATCTAGTCATTATAACCACTCGTATCGGCTTCATTACATACATTGTATACACATGTCTGAGCGTTATAACTTCTCTATACAAACACGTGCATTATAACTACTCTTAACACCTAGATAATACTCTATCACACAGACTTATGCATTATAACTACCCTTTACAACTTCATAAACTGCCTTATAAGCACACATGTGCATTATAAACTCTCTTGATACATCTAGTCATTATAACCACTCGTATCGTCTTCATTACATACATTGTATGCACATGTCTGAGCGTTATAACTTCTCTATACAAACACGTGCATTATAACTACTCTTAACACCTAGATAATACTCTATCACACAGACTTATGCATTATAACTACCCTTTACAACTTCATAAACTGCCTTATAAGCACACATGTGCATTATAAACTCTCTTGATACATCTAGTCATTATAACCACTCGTATCGGCTTCATTACATACATTGTATACACATGTCTGAGCGTTATAACTTCTCTATACAAACACGTGCATTATAACTACTCTTAACACCTAGATAATACTCTATCACACAGACTTATGCATTATAACTACCCTTTACAACTTCATAAACTTCCTTATAAGCACACATGCGCATTATAAACTCTCTTGATACATCTAGTCATTATAACCACTCGTATCGTCTTCATTACATACATTGTATGCACATGTCTGAGCGTTATAACTTCTCTATACAAACACTTGCATTATAACTACCCTTAACACCTAGATAATACTTTATAAATAGACTTGTGCACTATAATTACCATTTACATCTTCATAAACTGCCTTATAAGCACATATGTGCATTATATCTCTTTATACACCTAAGCATTATAACCAGCCTTAACAGCATTACATACATTGTATACACATCTGAGCTTTACACGTTCTCTTTACACACAAGTGCATTATAACTACTATTAACACCTACATAATACTTTATACACAGACCAGTGCAATATAACAACCCTTTACAACTTCATAAAACTACTTCATACACACACATGTGCTTTACAAACTCTCATTATACACCTAAGCATTGTAACCACTCGAAACACCATCATAGCATTCTTGGTATATATACCTGAGCATTATAACCACTCTTTACACTGTACACTGTACTATAAAATACTTTACACACAGGGCACTGCATTGTAAACACTCTTTAAATTCATTTAAACATTAATCATTCTTTACAAATTCAAAACATTCACACACCTGTGCATTATAACATCACGCTTTACAGCATTGTAAATACTCTTTACATTTCCTTTCTATATACACATCTGAGCATTATAACCACTCTTTAGATCGTATAGTACACTATAACGTAGCATTACAATCACTCTTCATGTCTTCATAACATACTTAATACTCACACCTGTGCATTATAACTTATAACCATTATAACGCGTTACACTTTCCTTAACCTATTTATATACACATATGAACACTACAATCACTCTTTACAACTTGAGAAACTATTTTATAAACACACCTGTGCATTATAACCATCAACAGTTATAACATTAGGTTATAATCACCCTTTTCAACATCATAACATAACATAATTAATTTTTCTACACACCTGAGGGTTATAACACTCTTTACACCTTCATAAACACATCATTATAACTTTTTACACTGTGTAACATACTATAAAATACTTTATACGCAGACCTATGCGTTATAACAACTCCTTACACCTTTCTAAAATATTTTCTGTTTACAAATTTAATAAGTGACTATACATTTAAGCATTCTTTACACCTTCAAAGCATACTTTACAACCTGTGGTTTGTAACATCTCTTTACACACCTGATCATTATAACCACTCTTCACACCTTATAGCAGACTATAAAATACTTTATACAATTACCTGTGTATTATAAAGACTCTTTACACCTCACCTTCCTAAACGATTTTATATATAAGCATTATAATAACTCCCTACACCTTTATATACACACACCTGTGCATTATAACTGCTCTTTATACATCTGGAGCATTATAACCACTCTTTATACCTGATCATATACTATGACATACTTCATACACAAATCAGTGCATTATAACCACTCTTTACACTTTTACACCCTTATAACATAAACATACCTGACTAATAAATACATTTACACTTTTATAACATGCTCATGTGTGGACAAAAAAGTATTATAGCCACTCTTTACAACTTCTTAACTCATTACATATTGACCTGTGCATTATATCCGTTCATAACTTCTTCAGACACTAATTATTGATCTCACCTTAACCACTTTTTGATCACATTATAAGCACTCTTTACATCTTATAATTTCTTTTTACATCTTACAACATATGTATGCAAACACCCGAGCTTTATAATTACTTTTGACCTTTATAACATAGTTATACACATCTAACCACTCTTTGCAGCATCGTTACAAATTTTATATACACACCTGTATATTGTATCCGTGCTTTTCACTTACATAACATAAACTATATACACTTAATATTTATAACCTCTCTGTACCTTCATAACATAACATTCTTTATACTTTTAGGCATTACAAGCATTTTTTTACATCTTCAATAACAGTTCTTTACACACCAGAGTATTATAGCAGCTCTTTACACCACATCATCATGTTAATATACACACCTGAGCATTATAAACACTCATTACACCTTCATGAACTACTTTATATACACATTTAAGCAGTATAAATGGTCTTTAAACCATAACAACATACTTTATATACATACCTAATCTTTATAAACACTTTTTACACCTTTATAATATATTTTATATGCACACCTGAGTTAGTATAATCACTTTTGGGCATTATAACCACTATACACCTCCATAATACTTTATACAGACTTGTTGCATCTACACAGTATATTGTATACATACACCTGAGAATTTTAAACACCCTTAAGCTTTCATAGCACACTTTATACACACATCCGATCATTATAATCACTCTTTACACAACAAGTGATATAACTGCTATAGATGCCATATGAAGCCTTACAATAGTTTATATACATTTATAGCTGCATTCTTGGTTTGAGGAAGCTTTATGGTGGTTTATATATTGTTATAGCTGCATTATGAGCCTGAGCAGGTTTGTGAACGTTTATAAGGAGTTATAACCTCATTTTAAAGCTGTGTGTCTGTGGTTATAACTGCAGTTTGGTGTTGACTGTGCTTAATTACAGTTTGTAAAGGTTGACCACACAATATAGCACAATAAACCGCATTAATAATAAGTTTCACAACGTTGTTTTCACTTTATAGGTGCATTATAGCGGTTACTAACCATTGTGATATTTGTGGTTTAGATTGTTATAGCGTGGCATCATGAGCCTTTTCAGGGAATTATAAAAAAAAAATGCATATTTGTCTTCAAATCATGAATTTATTAAGTCTTCATATAGGTGACATTGATCTACATTATGGTGTGCAGCATTAGCTCCGTCCCCTGTATGCCATGTAAGTTTTACATATTGCGTTCAGGTAGCGCATGTTTTCAGTTCCTGAATTAGTGTGTTTAATAGACCTTTTACTGCGTTTGCAATAAACGCGAACAGGCTAATTGTAAAAATGACCAAACGAATACGCGTGCCTGACCAAGAACGCTCCCATTACCTGACTGCACCCCAGGCCTCCTAACATCACCTACATCACTTACCTGAATCTCCACAAAATCTAGTGGAACATATTCCCACAATTCGAACAGCACATGGGGGTTAATGTGGAATAGGTCAGTTGTCCACTAACTTTCGGCCGTTATCACACACAGTATTGGAGAGTTACGTTGTGCGGTGGTTGTATACTGACGCTCGCACACTTCCCTATGAGGTCTCTATTTCTAGTTTACTACCCTTTTTCTTTCTGAAAAGCACCTTGAGGAGAATCTGGAACAGCCCGTGTTGGGGGGCCAGGAAGAACTAAAGACATCGGAGTTAGATTGTGTTTTCAGAAAGTATCTTCTTTAGGAAATGATGTGATGTTGTCACATGATGCTTATTTTGCTCTGTAGTCCCATGCTGTCTCCTGGCGTGAATAAGGAAGTGGTCGAGTCTTTCTGCTTTTACAACCTCATTTTCCTCCAGAGATTTCTCTCTTCATCGGGTTTATGGTATAGAGATTTATACAATTATACATGATTATAATTCAGTACGAGCGTCATCTCCTCTGCCAGCCATGAATAAGTGTGTGTTTTGTGTTTGTGTGTGTGCGCGTGGGGGAAGTGGAGTCAGATTTGGGTTTATTCATCTGACGTCTTCCGTTCTCCAGTGTCTTGTCTGGACCTGTCTCGCTCTCATCTGCCAGTACATCTGCATGACCCGAGGCAGCTGAAATTAAGGTCACTGAGGCAACATGATGCAGTGGTTAAAATAAATGCAGGTGGCTGAGGTAGCTGAGAGGCTGAGGTATCTGAGGTAGAGGAGAGGCTGAGGTAATGCTGAGGTATATGATGTAGCGGAGAGCCTGAGGTGGCTGAGGTAGCGGAGAGGCTGAGGTAGGGGAGAGGCTGAGGTATATGATGTAGCGGAGAGCCTGAGGTGGCTGAGGTAGCAGAGAGGCTGAGGTAGGGGAGAGGCTGAGGTAACATTGCACTGAAGCTGAGGTATTTGAAGTACAGTTGATATAAAAATGTAGGTGTCTGAGGTAGCGGAGAGGCTGAGGTATCTGAGGTAGCGGAGAGGCTGAGGTATCTGAGGCAGTGTAGCTTTGAGCTAAAACTAGGTAACAGAGTTAACATTGAACTGAGACTGGGGTAAAATTGAGCTGAAACTGAAGTAACTGAGAAAACATTGGTCTAAGACTGAGGAAACTAAGATACTTTGAGCTGGGACTAAGGTATTTGAGGTGAATAAGAGCTATCTGAGGTAACATTGAGCTGAAACCGCTGAAAAAGAGGTATCTGAGGTGATATAAAGCTGAAACTCAGATATATGAGGTAATATTGAGCTGAGGCAGAGATAATATTGAGCTGAAACTGAGTTAACATTGATGTGTAACTGAAATATCTGAGGAACACTGAGTCTGAACTGAAGTAACTGAAGTAACAATGATCTGAAATGGAAGTATCTGAGGTAACAATGATCTGACATAGAGGTATCTGAGGTAACAATGATCTGAAATTGAGGTATCTGAGGTAACAATGATCTGAAATCGAGGTATCTGAGGTAATAATGATTTGAAATTGAGGTATCTGAGGTAACAATGATCTAAAATAGAGGTATCTGAGGTAATAATGATCTGAAATGGATTTACCTGCGGTAATAATGATCCGAAGGAGATTTTTCTGAGGTAACAATGATCTGAAATTGAGGTATCTGAGGTAACAATGATCTGAAATTGAGGTATCTGAGGTAACAATTATATGAAATTGAGGTATCTAAGGTAATAATGATTTGATATAGAGGTATCTGAGGTAACAATTATATGATTGAGGTATCTGAAAATGATTTGATATAGAGGTATCTGAGGTAACAATGATCTGAAGTAAAGGTATCTGAGGTAACAATGATCTGAAGTAGAGGTATCTGAGGTAATAATGATCTGAAATGGAGGTATCTGAGGTAACAGTGATCTGAAATAGAGGTATCTGAGGTAACAATGACCTGAAATAGAGGTATCTGAGGTAATAATCTGAAATGGAGGTATCTGAGGTAACAATGATCTGAAATAGAGGTATCTGATGTAATAATGATCCGAAATAGAGGTATCTGGGGTAACAGGGATCTGAAATGGAGGTATCTGAGGTAACAATGATCTGAAATAGAGGAATCTGAGGTAACAATGATCTGAAATAGAGGAATCTGAGGTAACAGTGATCTGAAGTAGATTTTTCTGAGGTAACAATGATCTGAAATAGTTATCTGAGGTAATAATTATATGAAATTGAGGTATCTGAGGTAATAATGATCTGATATAGATGTATCTGAGGAAACAATTATCTGAAATGGAGGTATCTGAGGTAACAATGATCTGAAGTAGAGGTATCTGAGGTAACAATGATCTGAAGTAGAGGTATCTGAGGTAATAATGATCTGAAATGGAGGTATCTGAGGTAACAGTGATCTGAAATGGAGGTATCTGAGGTAACAATGATCTGAAATAGAGGTATCTGAGGTAACAGTGATCTGAAATAGAGGTATTTCTGAGGTAACAATGATCTGAAATAGAGGTATCTGATGTAATAATGATCCGAAATAGAGGTGTCTGAGGTAACAGTGATCTGAAGTAGATTTTTCTGAGGTAACAATGATCTGAAATAGTTATCTGAGGTAATAATTATATGAAATTGAGGTATCTGAGGTAATAATGATTTGATATAGATGTATCTGAGGAAACAATGATCTGAAATGGAGGTATCTGAGGTAACAATAGATCTGAAATAGAGGTATCTGAGGTAACAATGACCTGAAAGAGGTATCTGAGGTAACAATGAGGTAATAATAATCTGAAATGGTATCTGAGAACAGTGATCTGAAATCTGATTTTTCTGGTAACAATATCTGATGTTATCTGAGGTAATGAATATATGAAATAGAGGTATCTGAGGTAATAATGATCTGAAATGGAGGTATCTGAGGTAACAATGATCTGAAATAGAGGTAATCTGAGGTAACAGTGATCTGAAGTAGATTTTTCTGAGGTAACAATGATCTGAAATAGTTATCTGAGGTAACAATATCTGAAATAGAGGTATCTGAGGTAATAATGATCTGAAATAGATGTATCTGAGGTAACAGTGATCTGAAATAGAGGTATCTGAGGTAACAATGACCTGAAATAGAGGTGTCTGAGGTAACAGTGATCTGAAGTAGATTTTTCTGAGGTAACAATGATCTGAAATAGTTATCTGAGGTAACAAATATATGAAATTGAGGTATCGGAGGTAATAATAATCTGAAATGGAGGTATCTGAGGTAACAATGATCTGAAATAGAGGTATCTGAGGTAATAATAATCTGAAATGGATGTATCTGAGGTAACAGTGATCTGAAATATAGTTATCTGATGTAATAATGATCTGAAATAGAGGTATCTAAGGTAACAATATGAAATAGAGGTATCTGAGGGATCCGGGCTCCATCCCTGGTATAGCCAAGCTGCCGCCCTTGGGTCCTTGAGCAAGACACCCATTAACCCTCTGTGCTCCAGGGGCGCCGTATCATGGCCAACCCTGCGCTCTGACCCCAGCTACCAAACAAGCTGGGATATGCGAAGAAGGAATTTCACTGTGCTGTAATGTATATGTGATAAATAAAGGCTATTCTAAAAAAACGATAACAACAACAATCTGAAATAGTTATCTGAGGTAACAATGATCTGAAATAGAGGTATCTGAGGTAACACTGAGCTGAAATTGCTGTATCAGGTTGTTACTATAGAAATGGTATTAATTTAAATCTGTTTAATTATAGATTATAATTATAGTAAATTAATCACCACCTGCAGACCAATCCGATTCCTTGACTTTAGATAAGGCAAAAATAGTCTGGTGTCATTGTTTAAAAGCAGCTGGGAAACAGCTCTTACACACACACACACACACACACACACACACACACACACACACACACACACACACACACACACACACACACACACACACACACACACATACCACACACCACAGCAGTGTTTTTTCCCTCAGAAGTCCACATGAATGGAGGGCATTTTTTTGCCACCCCACCCACCGCTTAATAAAATTCCACGCTAATCAAACAGGCTCTTGTCTGGTGTGTGTGTGTGTGTGTGTGTGTGTGTGTGTGTGTGTGTGTGTGTGTGTGTGTGTGTGTGTGTGTGTGTGTGTGTGTGGTGTGGGTGTGTGTGTGTGTTGTTGTGTGTGGTTGATTTTTTTTAGGATCCATGTACAGACTGCCTTGTATGTTCAGTTGACGGCTGAATCTGAAAGTTATCGAATCGCTTTCGGTGTGTAATCTTTTTCGTTTTATAAACCGCAACCCCGCCGTTTGTGAAAGTTAGCGCGCCTGCCGGAGAGATGAACGCAGATTACGGGTGACACTCGGGACATCTGCAGTTTCTTTTCGCTGAATGAAAGGCTGAAATGGAGGGAAGCAGCAGACAGTTGAACATGGCAGGTCTCGCATTCTGAGAAACGTTTCAGTCTGTGAATGAGAGCCGGCCGTCTGGCACATTCTGATGATGTCATCAGCAGCGGTTGACGAGTTGAACAGCTGTTACGTCAAGCGACGCTATCCGTGACACTCGTGCTTCTGTCTGTCTGTCTGTCTGTCTGTCCGTCCATCACACTCGATCTTTCTCTCTTACATTTTTACTTATCATATATATATATATATCTCCCTACAGATTTATTCATTTGTTTTCTGCGATACAGAACAAATGTTTTTAATATTTTTATTATGTTGTTTGTAATCCCTCACACACATGATTTTAATTGATCTCAATTGTGTGTTTAATTATAATAAAATTGAATTATTTTATATTCATTCCTCCATATGGAAGTGTAGTGTAGTGAACAGTCCTGTCTTTGATCAGATGAGTGTGTGTGTGTGTGTGTGTGTGTGTGTGTGTGTGTGTGTGTGTGTGTTAGAGAGAGAGAGAGAAGGAAGAATGAGCTCCTTTGTGCCAGCAGGGACGCGTCGAGGCCTTCAGCACATGATTTAGCCACACTAGCGGTTAGGTTCGGTCTGCGCTGGAACGGGACGCTGCGGTCGAGTAGCACACGGAAAATCAAACATTAACTGGAAAAGTGCTCGTGTGGATTTCTCTCACACTCCACCTCCCCATCACTCTCCACCTTCTCCAACTCGCCCTCCATCTCCTCCAGACCTCCTCCCTCCACCTCCACATCACCCTCATCTACCTCTCCATCCATCTTCTCCTCCTCACCCTTCCCCTGCTCCGCCTCACCGTCCAACACCCTCACCCAAACCCTCCTCCAGTTCCCCCACCTCCTGAACCACCCTCTACCTCTTCTCTCCTCATCCCCTGCTCCACCTCACCGTCCAACACCTCCAAAACCTCCATCCCCCACCTTCTTCTCCTCACCCTTCCCCTGCTCCACCTCACCCCCACCCAAAACCTCCTCCAGTCCACCTCCTGACCACCCTCTACCTCATCCACCTTTCCATCCATCTTCTCCTCCTCACCCTTCCCCTGCTCCGCCTCACCGTCCAACACCCTCCAAAACCTCCTCCAGTTCCCCCACCTCCTGAACCACCCTCTACCTCATCCACCTTTCCATCCATCTTCTCCTCCTCACCCTTCCCCTGCTCCACCTCACCGTCCAACGCCTTCAACTCCACCCAAACCCTCCTCCAGTTCCCCCACCTCCTGAATCACCCTCTGCCTTATCTACCTCTCTATCCATCTTCTCCTCCTCACCCTTCCCCTGCTCCACCTCACCGTCCAACACCTTCAACTCCACCCAAAACCTCCTCCAGTTCCCCCACCTCCTGAACCACCCTCTGCCTCATCCACCTCTCTCCTCCTCATCCCCTGCTCCATCTCCAACACCTCTCCACCCAAAACTCCTCCAGTTCCCCCACCTCCTGAACCACCCTCTGCCTCATCCACCTCTCTATCCATCTTCTCCAACTCCTTCACCTGCTCCACATCCACCACCTTCAATTCTCCCTCCACCCTACACCTCCACCATATCTATCTTCTAAACCTTCTAATCACCCCGAACCACCTTCACCTCACCATCCATCTTCACGTCACCCTCCTCCTCCTTCAACTCACCCATCACCCGCTCCACCTCACCTTCCGCCACCTTCATCTCACCTTCCACCCTAAATCTCCTCCAGTTACCCCACCTACTGAACCACCCTCTGCCTCATCCACCTCGTTGTCCATCTTCTCCATTTTATCAAACCCCCCCTTCTCTTAACCACCCTGACGCATCTCCTCCACCTCCTAATCACTCTGAATCTCCTCTGCATTCTCCACCTCATTCACACCACCACCTGTCTTCTCCACCTCAACCATCACCACTATCAACTCTCTCTTACTCTCGCCAACCTCATCACCCTGAACCTCTCCCACCATTCTTCAGTTCTTCTTCTACCTCTTCATCTCATCCCACTTACCATCCATCTCCTTATAGCCCTGTACGTCCTCCACCTCCCCATCCATCTTCTCAGAATCTCCCTCCACCTTTGTCAACTCTCCCTCCTTCCACCCTTATCTCTTCCTTCTGTCTTTTCCACCTCACCCTTCCTGCTCTCCCTCAACCTCCACCTTTTCCACCTTACTATCCAACTTTTCCAACGGTTCCTTATCACCTCTTCAACCTCCATCTTGTCCACCTCACCATCCACCTTCTCCACCTCCCCGTCCAACTCCTTATCACCACGAATGTCCTCCACCTCCATTGACCTTACTTCACAACTCCCACCACCTCAATCTCACCCTATACCCCCTTTAACACCTCCATCTCACCCTTCACTACCTCACGTCTGATGTCTGGTACTTTCTCATCATCCATCTCCTCCATGTTTATCACCTCCTTCTCACTGTCTTCTACACCTTCTTCTCTTCCTCCATCACCACAAACACCACTTCTCCTCCACTTCCTCCTTATCATTCCGTTCCCACTGCAGTGAAGGAGAGGGGGATCGAGATGAAGAAGACTGAGAGAAAAGAGAAACAGAACAGTGAATGTTAGGCTTATTTTGGGACTTCAAGTGTCCCAGTCCTCTCCCCTCTTTATTCCTTTTCACTGTATACACACGCGCACACACACTCGTACACGCGTTCACACACACACACACACACACACACACACACACACACACACGCTCACGAGCGCGTTCAGCCACATTCTTAAAATAACTCTCTGACGTGCACTGTCCTGCACAGGAATGTGAAGAGACAGGAAGTCAGGCTAACAACGGCTCGCCTGATTTGTCGGCACACACACACACACACACACACACACACACACACGAGTGATAACAGTTCTAAACTGGTGTGCCTCTTGCACCATAGACTATTTGTTATACAGTAAAACTAAAGCATAGATAATTCCTGTCTGTCTGAATTATTATGGAGTATTAATCTATCTACTTATCTGTTTGACCTGTCTGTCTCTCAGCCTGGTTATCTGTATATTGGCCTGTCTGTCTCTCAGCCTGGTTATCTGCATATTGGCCTGTCTGTCTCTCAGCCTGGTTATCTGTATATTGGCCTGTCTGTCTCTCAGCCTGGTTATCTGCATATTGACCTGTCTGTCTCTCAGCCTGGTTATCTGTATATTGGCCTGTCTGTCTCTCAGCCTGGTTATCTGTATATTCACCTGTCTGTCTCTCAGCCTGGTTATCTGTATATTGACCTGTCTGTCTCTCAGCCTGGTTATCTGCATATTGACCTGTCTGTCTCTCAGCCTGGTTATCTGTATATTGGCCTGTCTGTCTCTCAGCCTGGTTATCTGTATATTGGCCTGTCTGTCTCTCAGCCTGGTTATCTGTATATTGGCCTGTCTGTCTCTCAGCCTGGTTATCTGTATATTGGCCTGTCTGTCTCTCAGCCTGGTTATCTGTATATTGGCCTGTCTGTCTCTCAGCCTGGTTATCTGTATATTCACCTGTCTGTCTCTCAGCCTGGTTATCTGTATATTCACCTGTCTGTCTCTCAGCCTGGTTATCTGTATATTGACCTGTCTGTCTCTCATATTGACCTGTCTGTCTCTCAGCCTGGTTATCTGTATATTCATATTGACCTGTCTGTCTCTCAGCCTGGTTATCTGTATATTGACCTGTCTGTCTCTCAGCCTGGTTATCTGTAATCCTGTCTGTCTCTCAGCCTGGTTATCTGTATATTGACCTGTCTGTCTCTCAGCCTGGTTATCTGTAAATGCACCTGTCTGTCTCTCAGCCTGGTTATCTGCATATTGACCTGTCTGTCTCTCAGCCTGGTTATCTGTATATTGACCTGTCTGTCTCTCAGCCTGGTTATCTGTAAATGCACCTGTCTGTCTCTCAGCCTGGTTATCTGTATATTGGCCTGTCTGTCTCTCAGCCTGGTTATCTGTCTATTGTCTCTCTCCTGTTAGACTGTTTAGTTATTTGACATATTGACATATCTGTCTATCAATCTGCCAAATTAATATATTGAACTGTCTGTCTCTCAGTCTGTATGGTTATCTGTATATTGACTGGTCTGTCTGTCTCTCTCTTCCTGGTTATCTGTTCTCTCTCTCTCTCTCTCCTCTCTCTCTCTCTCTCTCTCTCTCTCTCTTGTCTCTCTCTGTCTATCTCTCCAGACTTCTCTCTCAGTCTATCCCTCTCTGTATATTCACTCTCTCTCTGCAATATCTGTATATTGACTGTCTGTCTCTCAGCCTGGTTATCTGTCTATTGTCTCTCTCCTGTTAGACTGTTTAGTTATTTGACATATTGACATATCTGTCTATCAATCTGCCAAATTAATATATTGAACTGTCTGTCTCTCAGTCTGTATGGTTATCTGTATATTGACTGGTCTGTCTCTCTGCCTGGTTATCTGTATATTCTCTCTCTCTCTCTCTCTCTGACTGTTTAGTTATCTGTATGTTGACATATCTGTCTATCAGTCTGCCAAATTATATATTGAACTGTCTGTCTCTCAACCTGTTTAGTTGTCTGTATATTGACTCATCTGTTTCTCTGTGTTTTATTCATATATTGACCTGTCTGTTTAGTAATTTTCTATATTGGCCTGTTTAGTAATTTTCTATATTGTTTTATACTCTGTTTCTTGTGTTTTATCTATGATGTCTGTTTAGTAATTTTCTATATTGGCCTGTGTGTCTATCAGCCTGGTTTTCTCTATCTTGATCCTGTCTGTCTCTATGTCTTGTATATTGATCCGTCTGTCTACCTGTATATCTTACTTAAGTCTTCTAAGTACACATCTCTTGACACATGGATTTGACCCTTGTTTATGATTGATCCTTGTTTATGTTGACGTGTATATAGAAGTCTTTAGGTGTCTCTCTACATGTCTGTCTGTCTATTTGTCCAGCTGTCTATGGACCTGTCTATCTACACTTCTCTACTGGTTTGGTTATCTGGCTAATTGTTTCTGTCTTTCTCTCTATTAACCTGTCTGTCAGAATATCGTTGTTGTCTACTGCGTGTGTATGTATGTGGTTTCCAGCTGTCCTAAACGAGTAGCGTGTCAGTAAGACAGGTGTAGGATTACAGAGGATTATCAGTAAATAAGACGTAGCTCACTGCAGGACACACAGCCTTTAACCTCCATGTCTCTACATGTTCATGTGGGTGCCAATATTTTAGGACGGAACTGTAGCAGCATCGAATACCCCTGAAAACACAAACAGCATGTAAACATGAAGCTGTAATGCAGACTGTTGGAACTGGGATTGGGTACTGGGTGGGTTTTTTTTTGGCAGGAAACACTGGTATGATTGTGTATGGGGTCGTTTAGACAGGAAGTGAACGTGGGAAGTGGTGTGTATAGTGTGTACGGGGACTGCACTATAGTCAGGTGGGTGCAGGGATGTTTTAGGCAGGGAATAAACAGTGGTGTGAACGTATGCAGGGATGTTTTAGGCACAGCTGAACATTTTGTGTAAAGTAAACCCAGGTCTGATTGGGTTACGGCAACATTTTTTGACAGGAAGTGAACTGTGGTCTGATTTAGTTCCCACCCAAAGTTCCTCTCAAACCAAAGTCTTTTCTTATTGGATACTGGAGCATTTTGGTGTAAACAATGACATTTGTTCTGATTTGAGACAGGGACATTTTGGGGTGGGTATTGAACTGGATTCTGATTGGCTGTGGGAACTGAACTGGATTCTGATTGGATGTGGGAACTGAACTGGATTCTGATTGGATGTGGGAACTGAATTGGATTCTGATTGGATGTGGGAACTGAACTGGATTCTGATTGGCTGTGGAAACTGGACTGGATTCTGATTGGATGTGGGAACTGAACTGGATTCTGATTGGATGTGGGAACTGAACTGGATTCTGATTAGATATGGGGACATTTTGGGGCGGGAATTGAACTGGATTCTGATTGGATGTGGGAACTGAATTGGATTCTGATTGGATGTGGGAACTGAACTGGATTCTGATTGGCTGTGGGAACTGAACTGGATTCTGATTGGATATGGGGACATTTTGGGGCGGGAATTGAACTGGATTCTGATTGGTATTGGGGCATTTTAGGCAGAAACTGAACTGGGTTCTGATGAGATACGGGAACATTTTGGGGTTCGAACTGAATTGGATTCTGATTGGATACGGGGACATTTTGGTTTGGGAACTAAACTGGATTCTGATTGGATACGGGGACATATTGTGGCGGGAACTGAACTGGATTCTGATTGTATGTGTGAACTGAACTGGATTCTGATTGGATACTGGGATACGGGGTTGGCAACTGAACTGGGTTCTGATTGGTTTGTGTCATTGTGGATAGTAATCAGTAAAACATTGAGGGTGCGATTCGTGTTTATTTGACCTGTAATTAGTTGTTTATTATTGCAGTTTGTTTAATAAACTGAAGTGTTTTAACGTGTGTGTGTGTGTGTGGTTTTTTTTGCAGGACGGTTTGGATGCTTTGGTGTATGACCTCGATTTTCCCGCCCTGAGGAAGAACAAGAGTATTGACAACTTCTTAAACAGATGTGAGTAATGTCCTTCATGGTCTTGTGTCCAGAGGGGAGTTCCCTTCTCCATCTCCCGCTTCTGTTGCGCATGGACTGAACTCTCTTCATTATAATAAGTGTATAATGGACTTTAATGGTGTTTATTTTCGGAGAGCCCTGAAGCCTGTTTTAACTGCTGTTCATTCTCCCATTCTGCCACTGGTTACATGAGAGTATTAAAATAGGGTCAGATCTTTTTTATAAAAAAGGATGCAGGGTTTATGTGGAGCTTGATGTCCTTGTGTTGGAGGTCTTCATTAGACTTTTTGTCTCTCTCTCTCTCTCTCTCTCTCTCTCTCTCTCTCTCTCTCTCTCTCTCTCTCTCTCTTTCTCTCTGTAGACAAAGACACAATTAGTAAGATCCGGGATCTGCGGATGAAGGCTGTTGACTATGAGGTGGTGAAGGTGATCGGGAGAGGAGCGTTCGGAGAAGTGCAGCTGGTAAGATCTCACTCCTCTTTTTTATTAGCGTGATTGTTATAATGTAGTATTGGAATAACAAATTAACAAGCAGGGGATTAGAACTGATACAGTGCAGGGAAACATGGGCAAATGGGGATTGGATCTCTGGTAAGTAGGACAGATAGAGGACAAGGGATACGTGGATAAAGGGGAAGTAACATGTAATACTAATATTTAGTAATACTAATGATATTAGGGTAAATGTGAGCTAGAGACACTTTGATGTTAAGGAATTTGGAAGTTCAGACAACAGGATACAAGGACAGATTGGGCACTAGGGACGTTTGGGACAGATTGGGTGATTAGCTTTAGGGATCGAGGTCTGTATGGGGAAATGGCCAACTTGAAAGGGATGGAGATAGGAATTTAAAACACAATGGATCTAGGAATCTTGGACAGTTTGGGCATTTGGGAAGCTTGGATAATGTGGGGAACTGGGGACCACAGAAGCTTAGAGTTGTACACTCGGGGAATCCGGAAGTAGAAAAGCTTGGGAAACTTGTCTAGTGGAGGACAAGGAATCTTGCGGCTGGGACATGTTGTAGAAAATGGAATGTGGGAATTGTGTATAATGGGGAATGAGGTTAATAAAGGAATTAGGGACACTTGGACAGGAAGGGTACTATAACACTTGGGGGACTAAGGGGGATAATTGGAAGTGAGGAAAAAGACTAAGGTGTGTGTGTGTGTGTGTGTGTGTGTGTGTGCGCGCAGGTGAGACACAAGGCCAGCAGTAAAGTGTATGCTATGAAGCTTCTTAGCAAGTTCGAGATGATTAAGCGCTCCGACTCTGCGTTTTTCTGGGAGGAGAGAGACATCATGGCCTTCGCTAACAGCAACTGGGTCGTACAGGTACAGCAGGATTTGTGTGTGTGTGTGTGTGTGTGTGTGTGTGTGTGTGTGTGTGTGTGTGTGTGTGTGTTTTTACTCGATCGTGTCATGATGGTTCCTCTCCTCCCGCAGCTGTTCTACGCCTTCCAGGACGACCGTTATCTCTACATGGTGATGGAGTACATGCCCGGAGGAGACCTGGTCAACCTGATGAGCAATTACGACGTGCCTGAGAAATGGGCTCGCTTCTACACGGCCGAGGTGGTGCTGGCGCTGGACGGGATCCACTCCATGGGTTTCATCCACAGGTCACAGCTGCTTTCTCACCAGATTTACAAAGAAGATAAATCTGTGGATTTTTTTTTCTTCCCTTCCTTACTTTACTTTAAACAGTGCGACGTTAAAAGCGCGAGCGTTTCCGCGTCACTGACAGCGAGTTAACGTTCACTTCCACCAAATAAAGGAAAAAAAGCACCACAGGGTGATGGATTCCACGTTTCCGCACGGACCTGCTCCAGTCACGTGTGTTTATTAAAACTGTTACTGCATTAACATCTGAAATCCATCACACGTTATTTCTCAAAAGTCTTCGTAAAGTCTGACGTAATATTTAGACCCGTATTTAGCAGATCTCCATGGAGGTTTGGTGTCTCCAAGTTCATGTGATGGTCCTCTGAGGTTTGGGGAAGAAACACATGCGGCTGGAGAAGGCCGGCGTCCCAATACTTTTGGTCAACAATCCGAACTTATAATATACGTCTTCGTTTATAATTAGAATAAACAAATTAAGGCTAGAAAAATCGCAACTTAATTGTGCACAAGTTCCAAATGAATTCTTTAATGTAAATGTTCATGGACGCGTTTGCAAATGTATGCAAAGATTATGCTTATTAGTGAAATCCAACTTAACATAGAGCATAACGACAAAATACTCTCGTAATGAATCTCCTAAAAGTATCGACGGTGTTTTAAATCGGCGTAAATCTTCAGGGCACCAAACGCGACGTTTGTTTCCACACGGACGCTTTTAATTGCCGGATGTGTTCATCACGGTGGATTTTGGTTCCCAATTTGAGACAAAACAGACATTGTGAACAAATGTGTGTTCCGTCGAAGGTTTTAGTTTCACCTCTTTTTATCTATCTATCTATCTATCTATCTATCTATCTATCTATCTATAGTATATATATATATATATATATATATATATATATATATATATATATATATATACATACATATACTACACACACACACACACACACACACACACACACACACACACACACACACACACACACACACACACACACACACACACACACACACACACACACACACACACACACCACACACATATATATATATATATATATATATATATATATATGTACACATACACACACACACACACACACACACACACACACACACACACACACATATATATATATATATATATATATATATATATACATATATAAAGTACATACATACACATACACACACACACACACACACACACACACCATATATATATATATATATATATATATATATATATATATATATATATACATATATATATATATCACATACACACACACACACAGATATATATATATATATATATATATATATATTATATATATCTATATATATATATATATATAATATATATCCATACATACACCACACACACACACACACATATATACATACACACACACATATATAAATAATGAAAAGAGTCAAATGGAAATGCACTATGCGTCAATCAGGTGTTAATAAAAGTATTAAGGTTAAAATTGATTTGTATTAACATGTTATTAATGCATTACTTTTACGGCCTGAATAAAATAAATCAAATTAATGCAATGCATTTTTTTGTTATATGCTTTAAAATTAGTATAAAATAAAATTGACACAAATGGTTTTTTACACTCATTATCTTTTATATGTGTATTTAAAAAAAAAAAAGAGGAAATCCAGCATGCTATGAAAATGGCAACTTCTCCAAACGCGTTTCTGCAAACGTTTCAAAACAGCTTTCTGTAATTGTTTTGCTGCAACACTCTGCCTAAAAGTATTGGTACACCTGACTCCTCCACCCAAAACCCAAATCTCATAGGTACACGGTTGTAATGGACACCATGTAATTGTGTCCCCTTCACTACGAGACATGCACCTGTCCCAACATACCCGTGATCTAAAGTCTCTCCCAACATCTCATTCTATACATCTCCAAACCTCTTAAACACCTTTGGGAAGGACTTTAATACATCAGTACCGGACTTTTTCTTTGCATCTCCACAATATCCAGTGGAACGTCATCTCTGAAACGATGTGGAACGATGGATGTTCCTGAAATCCAGATCAGGTGTCCACAAACGTGTGTTCCAGAAATCAGACACGAATCTGACGTTACGCTCAGGAACACACACACACACACACACACATACACACACACACACACACACACGCGCGCTCTCAGGGTTTTGTGGAGATCCAGGTTGTTTGTTTGTTTTGGGATTGACTATGGGGTTTTTTCTGTTGACAGGGATGTGAAACCCGACAACATGCTGCTGGATAAATCAGGCCACTTAAAGCTGGCGGATTTCGGCACCTGCATGAAAATGAACAAGGATGGTATGGTACGATGTGACACGGCAGTCGGAACTCCAGACTACATTTCTCCAGAGGTACTGAAGTCTCAGGGCGGAGACGGTTACTACGGCCGAGAGTGTGACTGGTGGTCTGTGGGAGTTTTTCTCTACGAGATGCTCGTGGGTGAGTAACACACACACACTTTATTCTCCTTATAAGAGAAGTAAACCCAGACGTCTGGGGAACTGTAGAGGAGCATTGCACTGTGCTGACGGTGGTGACGGTGACCCCCCCCCCCCCCCCCCCCGTGTACAGGTGACACGCCGTTCTATGCCGACTCCCTGGTGGGAACCTACAGCAAGATCATGAACCATAAAAACGCCCTGATGTTCCCGGACGACAGCGACATCTCGAAAGACGCCAAGAGCCTGATCTGCGCCTTCCTCACAGACAGGTGTGTGTGTGTGTGTGTGTGTGTGTGTGTCCTGTCAGCATGTATTACACACCACCCGGGTTCAACTTATAACTCGTCTCCTGCACCCTTTTCTAGGGAAGTACGTTTAGGACGTAACGGAGTGGGCGAGATCAAGCGTCATGCTTTCTTTAAGAACGACCAGTGGACCTGGGAGAACATCCGGGAGAGTGAGGGACCTGCTACACCTCAACATCTGTCCTGTTGTTACTCCATCTCTGTTCACTCAATAATCTCTGTGTGTGTGGTGTGTGTGTGTGTGTGTGTGTGTGTGTGTGTGTGTATAGCGGCCGCCCCGGTGGTGCCGGAATTGAGTAGCGACATCGATACCAGCAATTTTGACGATATTGAGGAGGACCGAGGAGAGGAGGAGACCTTCCCAATACCTAAAGCCTTTGTGGGGAACCAACTCCCGTTTGTAGGCTTCACCTACTACAGCGGTCACCAGTGAGTACACACACACACGCGCGCCACACACACACAGCGCACACACACACACACACACACACACACACACACAAGCGCACACACACACACACTCTTACTGATTTTACCCCCACACTTACTGATTTTACCCCTCACACTTACTGATTTTACCCCTCACACTTACTGATTTTACCCCTCACACTTACTGATTTTACCCCAAACACTCATTTTACCCCTCACTTACTGATTTTACCCCGTACACTTACTGATTTTACCCCTCACACTTACTGATTTTACCCCGAACACTTACTGATTTTACCCCTCACACTTACTGATTTTACCCCTCACACTTATTGATTTTACCCCGTACACTTACTGATTTTACCCCTCACACTTACTGATTTTACCCCTCACACTTACTGATTTTACCCCCACACTTACTGATTTTACCCCAAACACTTACTGATTTTACCCCTCACACTTATTGATTTTACTCACACTTATTGATTTTACCCCTCACACTTATTGATTTTACCCCTCACACTTATTGATTTTACCCCTTATTGATTTTACCCCTCACACTTACTGATTTTACCCCTCACACTTACTGATTACTGATTTTACCCCGATTTTACCCCACACTTACTGATTTTACCCCTCACACTTACTGATTTTACCCCTCAACACTTACTGATTTTACCCCTCACACTTATTGATTTTATTTTACCCCGAACACTTACTGATTTTACTGATTTTACCCCTCACACTTATTGTACACTTACTGATTTTACCCCGTACACTTACTGATTTTACCCCGTACGCTTACTGATTTTACTTACTGATTTTACCCCTCACACTTACTGATTTTACCCCACACTTACACTTACTGATTTTACCCCTCACACTTATTGATTTTACCCCTCACACTTATTGATTTTACCCCTCAAACACTTACTGATTTTACCCCTCACACTTACTGATTTTACCCCAAACACTTACTGATTTTACCCCTCACACTTACTGATTTTACCCCTCACACTTACACTTACTGATTTTACCCCTCACACTTACTGATTTTACCCCAAACACACTTACTGATTTTACCCCTCACACTTACTGATTTTACCCCAAACACTTACTGATTTTACCCCTCACACTTACTGATTTTACCCCAAACACTTACTGATTTTACCCCTCACACTTACTGATTTTACCCCGTACAAACACTTACTGATTTTACCCCTCACACTTACTGATTTTACCCCAAACACTTACTGATTTTACCCCTCACACTTACTTGATTTTACCCCGTACACTTACCCCTCACTTACTGATTTTACCCCTCACACTTACTGATTTTACCCCCACACACTTACTGATTTTACTTACACTTACTGATTTTACCCCTCACACTTATTGATTTTACCCCTCACACTTATTGATTTTACCCCTCACACTTATTGATTTTACCCCTCACACTTACTTGATTTTACCCCTCACACTTACTTGATTTTACCCCTCACACTTACTTGATTTTACCCCTCACACTTATTGATTTTACCCACTTACTGATTTTACCCCACACTTACTGATTTTACCCCTCACACTTACTGATTTTACCCCTCACACTTACTTACTTTTTTACCCCTCACACTTACTGATTTTACCCCTCACACTTTTTACTTCACCCCGATTTTACCCCTCACTTACTGATTTTACCCCGTACACTTACTGATTTTACCCCTCACACTTACTGATTTTACCCCACACGTCACACTTACTGATTACCCCTTACTGATTTTACCCTCACACTTACTGATTTTACCCCTCACACTTACTGATTTTACCCCAACACTTACATTTTACTTACTTACTGATTTTACCCCTCACTGATTTTACCCGTACTTACTCACTTACTGATTTTACCCCCACCTTACGGATTTTACCCCTCACACTTACTGATTTTACCCCTCACCTTACTGATTTTACCCCTCACTTACTGATTTTACCCCTCACACTTACTGATTTTACCCCTCACACTTACTGATTTTACCCCGTACGCTTACTGATTTTACCCCGTACGCTTACTGATTTTACCCCGTACGCTTACTGATTTTACCCCTCACACTTACTGATTTTACCCCAAACACTTACTGATTTTACCCCTCACACTTACTGATTTTACCCCTCACACTTACTGATTTTACCCCTCACACTTACTGATTTTACCCCGAACACTTACTGATTTTACCCCTCACACTTACTGATTTTACCCCTCACACTTATTGATTTTACCCCTCACACTTACTGATTTTACCCCTCACACTTACTGATTTTACCCCTCACACTTACTGATTTTACCCCGAACACTTACTGATTTTACCCCGAACACTTACTGATTTTTTAAAAATCAGTATGAAAGTATAAATTATATTAATAAATATTCAGATAAATAAAATACATGCATTTAAACTGAAACAAAAAGTTACACTCCATATAAATATAGAAATGAATTAAATGAAGTGACATGAATTAAAAAACAAATAAACAGTGCGCGATTCCCCTGTAGGGGACGCTCTCGTACGTGTACTGTATAACGCAACCTGGAAAAACAGTCTCTAATTGCAATCCAGCAATCAATTATCGCTGCAGATTAATTGGCAAAAGCGATGAATCGCTCGACCCCATTTATAGTTTTAGTGATAAAGCTTGTTCTTCTCGTGTACAGCCTCTCGGTACACGTGAAAATCAGCTTTGTGATCGGAATAGTTGGGGAATTCTTGGTATCTGCTGGTGACAGATGTTCTGTGATGTTCTGTGATGTTCTGTGATGTTCTGTGATGTTCTGTGTTCCAGGTTTTCACGAGGTCCGAGCACAAAAACCAGCAACAAACACGCCAGTGCTACTAAAGAAGACAAGAGCCAGGTAAGATCCTGAGGAGATCTCTGGAGCGTATTTCATTAACGTGCTAATGTTAAAAACTTGATTTAATGTTCAGTTGGAGAATCTGGTGAAGAAAATCCACCAGTTGGAGGAGCAGCTTCACGGCGAGATGCAGCTCAAGGACGAGATCGAGCAGAAGTGCAGGTATGTCACTTTCTTAGCGTATCTCGTCGTGTAGAACTCTCCCTGTACCTGCATATCTCCACTCCTCCGCTGTATGTGCACCTCAGGTCCTCCAGCACCAAACTGGAGCGCACCATGAAAGAGCTGGATGAAGAGTGTAACGCGAGGAAAAGCGCAGAAGCTGCCGTGTCCCAGCTGGAGAAGGACAAGCTGATGCTGCAGCACCGAGCCACGGAGTACCAGAGGAAAGCCGATCAGGAAGGAGAGAAGAGACGCAGCCTGGAGAGCGAAGGTGGGATCGCTTCTCCTTTATCCTCTGCTCCACCTCTCATCATCATCTCTTTATCACCCGTCCTTCCTCTTACGTTCCTCTCCTTTTCTCCTGAGATGGTTCTCCATGGTCATGTGACAGATAATATTTATATATTATGTAAAATTATTATATCAGTAATATAAGAATGATGATGATGATGATGTAACCCCCCCCCCTCTCTCTCTCATGTTCCT
>JACRUU010000017.1:1098962-1143962 GCA_030449085.1 Kryptopterus vitreolus
TGACTTTACTAACCCCCGTGGTACCCGACTGATTTTGAATCTCCACAAAATCCCGAGGAACATCATCTCAGCAGAACGGAGGTGGTTATAGCAGCAGTCTGTGGGGTGTGGAAATCTAATTTTAGACTTGATCTGAAACGGATTTGTTGTCTCAAATCTGCATAAAATCCTGAGGAACATCTTTTCCCAGAAGAGTGGAGGCCACAGGGATTACACATGGAATCACATCATCTTAGAAAACAAGACTGTTTAAACACAAAAAAAAAAGGATCTCAAATCCCCATGAAATCCTGAGGAACATCATCTCAGAAGAATGTGGTTTATTATAACAATAAGTATGTGTAATGAGTGTCTAAATCCTACGGTCATGTGTCTACATACTATTATACATAAAAGAAACCAGAAACGAATATAATGTCTCAAATCTCCACAAAATCCTGAGGAACATCATCTCAGAAGGTTCTGTTCAGTAGAATTGGGTGTTATAAAAGAAGCGGTCCACGTTCTTTCGCTAGAGTAACGTTTGTGTGATGGTGTTTCACTTCCTGTTTGCTGTCCAGGTTATTGTAAGGTACTGGACGACGTCTCCTGCCTGAGATCTTTAGAGCTCAGTGTATTTCTACACAGTGTGTAGAGTTTCTGGTGTAAAGTCATCTCTCATGTTTTTCTCCTCCCTCTCTGTGTGTCCAGTCTGTTCTCTCGTCCTCTTTATATCCTCTGTCGTTTTCCCCTCTGTGAGTAACTTGTGCTTTTATCTACGCATCCATGTTCTGGGATTTCTTTGCTCTTGTGTTATTTTTTTTGGCTTGTGTGGAAAAGCATCTTGATACGTTACTGAAAGAATCCCTCAGAGAGAGACTGGTTTATTATCCTTGTATCCTGGTATTGTTCTCCATCCCCATTATAACCCTTTATTAACGCTTATGTCTACGTTTGTCCCTCATCGCAGGGAAGCTTTTACACCAGTCAAGTTCATCAGATCACTAAAATTCCAGATTTAATACAGCACTGGTGTAAAAGCACCCCCCCCCCCCACACACACACACACACACACCACACACATTCTGTTCACTTGCATGTTTTCTTCGTAATGCATTATAACCATCTCCCAGCTCTGGACACATGACTCATCCCTTTTCAGTGTTCAAGACTTGATTATAAGTGACACTTCTTATTGTGTGTGTGTGTGTGTGTGTGTGTGTGTGTGTGTGTGGTGATGCTCGTACTCCACAGTGAACAGAACTCCGCTGGGGTTGTTATAGGGACTGGAGAAGGAATGTTTAAAGAAGTGTAGGTTTGGGCAGGGTTTTTAGGGAGGGTTGGATGCGGGTCTTCAGCAGAATTTCACTGAGATGTTCTCATGAGTTTGGAGGTATTGGTGGGTTTGAACAGAATTTCGTGAGACATGGTCGTGTCCTGTTTGGACTAAATTGTGGTCTTTTTTGGACGTGTGAATTGGGGTATAAATGGATTTGGACAGAATGTAAAGTGGGTCTGGGATGGCAGTTTGGACTTGGCTGTCCTGGGAATAGTCTGTATGGGACAGAATTTCAGGAGGTTTGGACTGAATTTTTGTCTTGGGGTTTGGTCCTTTTGGACAGAATGTCAATGGGTAAGGTGTTTTGGATGGAATTTGAAAGTAGTGTATAGAGTTTGGTCAGAATCCGAGGAGGGTTTGGACAGTTTTCCTGAGGCATTGTCAGGTTTGGGCAGCTTGCTAAGAGAGTATTTTAAGTGGGACTGGAGGGTTTCAGACAGATTTAAGGCATTATAGGTGGGATTGGACAGACTTGTAAGGGGGTATAGGTGCGATTGGAAGACTTGTAAGGGGGTATAGGTGGGATTGGACAGACTTGTAAGGGGGTATAGGTGGGATTGGACAGACTTGTAAGGGGGTATATATCTGGGATGGACAAACCTGATTGGACAGACTTGTAAGGGGGTATATGGGGATGTGGGATTGGACAGACTTGTAAGGGGGTATATATGTGGGATTGGACAGACTTGTAAGGGGGTATTGATGTGGGATTGGACAGACTTGTAAGGGGGTATTGATGTGATTGGACAGACTTGTAAGGGGGTATTGATGGATTGATGGATTGGATTGATGGGATTGGACAGACTTGTTAAGGGGGTATATGATGTGGGATTGGACAGACTTTTAAGGGGGTATATATCTGGGATTGGACAGATTTGTAATGGGGTTTATGTGGGATTGGACAGACTTGTAAGGGGGTATAGATGGGATTGGACAGACCTTTAAGGGGGTATAGGTGGAATTGGACAGACTTGTAAGGGGGTATAGGTGGGATTGGACAGACTTTTAAGGGGGTATATATGTGGGATTGGACAGACTTTTAAGGGGGTATATATGTGGGATTGGACAGACTTTTAAGGGGGTATATATCTGGGATTGGACAGACTTTTAAGGGGGTATAGGTGGAATTGGACAGACGTTTAAGGGGGTATATATGTGGGATTGGACAGACTTGTAAGGGGGTATTGATGGGATTGGACAGACTTGTAAGGGGGTATATGTGGGATTGGACAGACTTGTAAGGGGATATAGGTGGGATTGGACAGACCTTTAAGGGGGTATATATCTGGGATTGGACAAACCTTTAAGGGGGTATATATCTGGGATTGGACAGACCTTTAAGGGGGTATATATCTGGGATTGGACAGACTTTTAAGGGGGTATATATCTGGGATTGGACAGACTTTTAAGGGGGTATATATCTGGGATTGGACAGACTTTTAAGGGGGTATATATCTGGGATTGGACAGACTTTTAAGTGGGTATAGGCAGGATTGACCAGATTTATAAAGGTTTATAGGTGAGATTGGACTGAGTTAAATTGTGGTATCGTCTTTGGACTCCCTGTTTGAGAGTATGTACAGATTTGGACTGAATTTTAAGTAGACCTAGTGAAGTTTGGATTTTTTTAAATGTAAAAGGTTTAAATTTGGTTTGGACAAAGTTTCACTGGCATTACATTTTGAACATAATTTCAGGTCAGATTTAGACAGATGTTGATGGGGGTGTTTTCAGGTTTGGACAGAAGTCTTTCAGAGCAAAGCCAAGTTTGGACATATGGTTTGGTTTATTCACATTTGAATAGAATTATATTAGTTGAAATTGTTTAGAATGTTGGGGTCTGTGGAGGTTTGGATGAATGTAAATGGAGTGTCTTTGAATTTAAGATATAGTTTGTTTGGAACTTAATGTCCCCTGTTTAACTTGTCATCGTCAACTGACACACCAAACTCATTAACCATTAAAAAGCCCTTCTAAAACCCACCGACCCGGTCTGACGTATAATGGAACATGTTTATATGTTCTGAGCCCTTCATTACCCTGATGATGATCTAACATTAATGATAAGAGTAACAGACAACATCATTTCTCAGCAGTAGACTTGTGGAAAGTCGCTGAGCATGTGGCTGTTGGGAGTGATTTGTGAATTGTGATGTTATTTGACGCTTGTGTCATTTGGTATGATTTTCGCATTCACCGCATGATCACCAGAGTGATGGAGGCGATTTCTAACGTCACGGGATTGACCCATTCTATTTTCTTGGCTTCCACACAGAATCGAGATTGGAAGGTTGGCTTGCCATCCCGAACCGAGCCAACATCAAGCGATACGGCTGGAAGAAGCAGGTGAGGATTTCAACCCTGAAACATGATGATGAGAGGATGTGCGATGGGTTTTGTGTGTGAATGTACCTGTGTTTTTTTTTCTGTCAGTATGTCGTGGTGAGCAGTAAGAAGATCCTGTTCTATAACGATGAGCAGGATAAAGAGCAGTCCAATCCCTCTATGGTGCTTGACATTGAGTAAGTTGTTTATTGAACATAAAATGGTAATAAGATTGATTCCGGTGTTGTATGATATAAAACGTGGTGTCTTTTCTCCAGCAAACTCTTTCACGTGCGTCCCGTAACCCAAGGCGACGTTTACCGCGCCGAGTCGGATGAAATCCCCAGAATATTTCAGGTTACTATACAAAATCGTGAGCGTTATTAATACGACGTGTAGTACCGTGTTCGTGGCGATCTCACACGCGATGTATACGTGCCGCGCAGATTCTGTACGCCAACGAAGGCGAATGCCGGAAGGACGTGGACATGGAGGCGATTCCTCAAGGCGAGAAAGCGAACTGCCTGGCTCACAAAGGGCACGAGTTTATCCCGACACTCTACCACTTCCCCTCCAACTGCGAGGCCTGCTCCAAGCCACTGTGGCACGTTTTCAAACCGCCCCCGGCCCTCGAGTGCCGCAGATGCCACGTCAAATGCCACAAAGACCACCTGGACAGGAAGGAGGACGTCATCGCGCCATGCAAAGGTACATTTTATTCCCACTGTTATTTTCGACTCGACTGGAGCGCAGCGCGAGCGTGACGTGAACATTTCCCCTTCCCGCGTCCACAGTGAACTACGACGTGACGTCAGCACGCGACATGCTCCTGCTAGCTCTCAGCCAGGACGAACAGAAGAAATGGATCGGCCATCTTGGCAAGAAGATCCCCAAAACGCCTCCGTCTACCTTCTCTCGAGCGTCGCCTCGCACCATGAGCACTCGCTCGGTAGCTAATCAGTCATTCCGCAAAAACCCTAAAAACGCCTCCGGAAAGTCCAGGTAAAGATCTCACACCCTTCTACTCATGTAAAAAGATGGTCATGGGTTAGAACCAATGGAGGGAGCTAGGGTATCATTTGGGGGGGTGGGGCACGGGGGGTTAGAATTACATGTAGTAGAAATGAGGGAACAGATAGGGGGTTGGTGATCGGGGTTGCAGCATTTATCAGGGTTTAAGGGTACGAGTATTTAGGGGTACTAGTAGTATAAATTAGTTGTTGAATAAGGGATGGTGATGTGGTATCAGCAGTGGGTCAATGGGTGGATTTTGTGGGGTGCCTGACGGTACAGATTGGATTTGGGGGTACTAGTATTTGAAATTATGGGTTATATAGTGGGGTATCAGCAATGGGTCAATGGGTGGATTTTGTGGGGTGGTATAGATTGGATTTGGGGGTACCAGTATTCGAAATTGGGGGTTATATAGGGGGGTATCAGCAATGGGTGTAGTTTGGGAATAACATTTTTTTGGTGTGCAGGTTGAATTTTGAGGGTACATGTTGTAGGATCATGAGAGAAAGATTGGTATTGGGGGGTAAATGGCGGGAGAACCATCTGTAGGAGTGGGGCTACAAATTTTTGGGGTAAAAAGGGATGGTAAAGAATCGGTAAGGCATCAATAGGAAAAGGAAACAGAATTAACCATAATTTGTTGGTTCTAAGGGCAATAGCAGTGGAATTGGGAGTAAAAGTGGGCATTCCAGGGGGCAACATATGTTTTTGTTTTGGGGTGTTAATCACAGGTCACCCGTTGTACTGACGGGGGGGATTTTAAGGTGTTTTTGCTTTACCATGGGAGGGTATTTATTGTAAGGCGGGGCAGCCGAGGCAGGTGAAGTTCATGTCTGGCTGTTTGTGTTAAAGCAGGGCTCAGTCCAACCTCCTCGCTGCAGACACATCATCCAGCTCCTGCTGACATCAACACCACAAGGAGAGTTCAGCGTAGTCTTTTTGTCAGTCATCCTCCATATTTACCACTCCTTACTGCCCCTTCACCCCTTCCCACTCTTTTCTGGCTCCACAAGGGGTTTTAGATCAGTGTTTCCGCGAGAGATTCAAATTGAAGCTACACCTCAAAAAATTGTCGCCCGAAAGTTTTTTAAGGCTGCAAACCACTGTGCGTAATCTGTTGCCTCCTAGTGGTGATATGAGCGCATTGCATGATACAATTGACGATTGAACAACATTGACGACGAATTCAGCTGCCTTAAAAACCTTTGATGAAAGTGTTGAGGAAAGGGCTTTACGTGCTTAAAGGGTGTTGCAAAGTTACGCAAGTGTGTCAGAACAAACAGGGATGTGGTGTGTGTGTGTGTGTGTGTGTGTTGTCTATTGGAGTATTAACTAAGGTTGAAGGCATATTCTGGCACCAATTGCACGTGAAAAATATCGCGGAGAGTGAACTAGGATTGTTTTACGGATAGTTACGATATGATCAGGCCTCTTGTGGCATGGACTATATGGTCCTATTGAAAAATTTGACCCCGACCTCATGTTCACACTAGGATGAAGCCTCGGAAAAGACTGGTTCTATGGTGTGGTTTGAGGTTTCCGCCATTCAAGTTCCTACAAGGAACCAGGTTTCTTCCGCTCGTATGTAAGCGAATGTATGATATCTGCAGTAAACACCTGCGGCTTATCGCATGCTAGTGTGAACACACGGTCAGGGTGTCGTCAGGTAGCCTTTAAAAAAAAAAAACAGCATTAACGCCGCGCATCGCCATTGGTGAGAATATGATGACCTTCTTCCCCCAAAAAAAACTCTCTCTGCAAATTCTTTTCCTCTGCTCTCTTTTTCCTCCAGCTAACCACCTGAACCTTCTCTGTGAAAGATTGGGACTCCACAATTGGGACTTTATACATCGGCATCATTTTACCCCAAAAAAGAAATAAAACAATAATTCAACCTTAAATAAAAGCATTTAAAGATGAAAAACAAGGAGTAGAAGCTGGTGGGAAAAGGCTTCTGCTGTCCTCCTGGGCGTTTCACGCAGCTCGTGATGGGACCACGCCTGGCTCTGAAGGGAACTTACACACACACACACACACACACACACACACACAAAACGTTCTTCACTCTTTCGCGTTGGGAAAAAAAACAGTCGACTCGAAAAAAAAAAAAATCTTCCAATCTTGGGCCTCTCAGCCTTTTAGCGTTCCTGCGGGGCAATAAATTAACCTGGGGCAATAATCAAGACGGAGTACTGGGTACTGAGTATTAGCATTCGTTTGTTTGTTTGTTTGTTTTGTTTTTGAGGAGCATGCAAGATCATTACAATCTATGCATATTGTCATTATAGTAATTATCCTTATTGTCGTCGTTCTTGAATCCTCCAAGCCGCAGGAATTCCACCGGAAAGGCAGAAGGGACGTTTCAATTTCATTGACTTTGTTTATTTTGGGTACATTATTACTGAAATGCTTTCACTGTAATGTTTTTGTTTTGTTTTTGGTAATGTATTGCCTTACTTTTGATTTCTAGACGAGAGGTTGAAAACAAAAATGAAAAAAAAAAAAAGGTAAAAAAGTGAAACATTAAGTTAACAAAATGTAAAACTGCACTGTTTGAATTGTAAGTTATTTGTAGAAGACTAAAACAGGTGTAACATTCAGCCCACCCTAGTGCCTTACACACTCTCTCTCTCTCTCTCTCTCTCTCTCCCTCTCTCCCTCGAGAACGATTTTTACTGCCATATCTGTTTTGTTTTCCTCTTCAAAATGATCCATCCTAACTTTTGTTCTTTTTATGGAAAAAAAATTGTATATCATCCACCGTATGGTTTTTATCAGGTCACTCCGTCGTGCATCCATCACGGCGTTCCCTAAAATCTCCCAGGTTTCATGTGTTTGTGATGGAGGCGGTGCTGTCGGGGTCGGGGTCGGGGTGGTTGGGGGTATTTTGTAAGTAACCTTTCATAAACATATCTGCAACCTTTCCCGGGAACGTTCGTCCTGCGTTCTAGAAGGAAATTCCGGTTAGATCGCTCACTCTGAAATTCCTGGACTCCTTATATATATATATATATATCATATATATATATATATATGTATGTATATGTATGTATGTATGTATGTGTATCTATATATATATATATATATATATAATATATATATATATTATATATATGTATATATATATATATATATATATATATATAGTGAATGCGCTAAAGAAGGATCGCCTCCATATCGTACATACAAATTTCTAGCCCCCGACAACCCCAGACAGAGGCGGAGCTTAAGATAAAAATCATCACGATATCACCGCCCCCCCCCCCCCCCCCCCCCCAACCCCCCCCCCCCCCCCCCCCCCCCCCCCCCGCCCCCCCCCCCCCCCCCCCCCCCCCCCCTGGTCCAACGATGTGCCCCTGCCCCCCCCCCAATACTGCTTCCAAACGAGGTGCACGGGGATTTTAATGACGTCGTATAAAATTAATTCGCTACATAAAGTCTTACCTTTTAAACACCAAGCTAGCTAAATTTACACTATTATATTAATATTCTGTCGTTAAGAAGTCACGCTGATTAAAATTCAGCTTCTGATTGGTCGTTCCAATTCAGCTCCATATGAAGTGAGAATCCAATCAGTGTTCAGGAAATCTTCCGCTCGGATCGAGTCGTCTCCGTTGTAACCCCACTTTTCCCAGACAAAGTCTCGCCGTCCCCCATCAGGGGACAAGCGAGACAGACATCATGAATTCCTCCTCGGTTATAAGCGCTACGGTTTTAGGTTATGTGTTCAGTTCAATGAAGCACTGGAACTATGGTGGTTATCTACTTGGATGAACTGCATGTTTAATTCGGAGGCCGCACTGATCGATGTGTGTCAATAAACATTACCTTTATCACCTACTCAGACTCTGGACTTAACCGTGTGTGTGTGTGTGTGTGCGCGCACTCCTGCTTTGAAAACCTGTTGCATAAGAGAATAGCCAAATGCTAGTGTCACCACTGATCGCTAGGGGGTGCCAACATCCTTTTTTTTTTTTAATTACCAATACTACTTTAACATTTTGAATTTAAAATATATTACAAATACACAAAATGTCATTTTTATTGCCCTCCTGACCCATTTCAGTACATGATCAGACCAGGAACAGCTGCGCTTCCACATCCATCATTTATCTGAATAAGAAATGTTTATCATTTATCATCAACATTCTCATTTCCACTCCAAACATCTCGTTTCATAACAGCTTTATAGGAGCATTTTACTCCATAGCATTTTACTGTGTATCATTATACACACAATAATTCAGTCCTTATGCATTTATAACACAAAGCAAAAAAAAAAAATCTCACCTGATCATGGCCACGTCTACACTAATATAGGTTTCTTTAAATACGCATATTTTTCTCATTTTGCCCTTCCAAAATTTACAGATTCTTCACCTCTTTCAAGCGTTTCATTATTTTTGAAAGCCTCCGTTTTCCCATGAAATCCGATTAAAAAAAAAAAGTCCTTTTGTGTTTGACTGAAATGTAACTTTTTGTAAACACTATCGAAAGAAAATCAATTTGAAATCAGTATTTTCGTGTCGTGGTTTTGGAGTAGAGACCTGCACTCCTGCCAAATGGTCTTTAAAAATGATCTAAATGTAAATATATATATATAAAAATCCTAAAAACCAAATAAAGTGTTGTGAATTTTCTGCAAAAAGCAAGAATATCAGCTAAAATGAAAATAAACGATATACATGAACAAGGTCGGGAGAAACTGAAATATTGCCTGTCGGAGGAAATAACACATTTATACATGTACGGGAGCGAGATAAACCTGTAACCGTAAACCGTGCTGCTTACTACATGATATAAAGGCAGGATTAAAGGTTTTTTTTTTTTAAATCATGAATGCTGATTTAAACCTGCCGCTGGTCGATAGCTCTCATGGCCTCCAGGTTTGTACAAACTTGTCGAACGTTCTTTAGAGTAAAACTGCAGAGAAAATGTACATCTGTAATGATGAAATAATCCCAGGAGAGGAATAAATAATATACAGGTAAGAAATGGAGTGGAAATTTACCGAACTCCGGGTCTTAAACACTGACAGTCAGTAACTTCATATCCTGTAAAGAGTCGTACAGGGGTCCGAATCCTCAAGGTTTTTCTCAGGGACCCAGGTGTGCACATAAAGACTCCCCATTTTCCAAACCACCTCATATGATGTCTGGTTTGAGCATTTTGCGTTCACTGAACTGCTGGGGAAGGGGGCACGGTGGCTTAGTGGTTAGCACGTTCGCCTCACACCGCCAGGGTCCGGGTTCGATTCCCGTCTCGTCCATGTGTGTGTGGAGTTTGTGCATGTTCTCCCCGTGTCTCAGGGGGTTTTTCTCCGGGTTCTCCGGTTTCCTCCCCCGTTCCAAAAACATGCACGGTAGGTTGATTGGCACCTTGGAAAATTGTCCCTAGGAAAATTGTCCCTAGTGTATGAATGTGTGTGTGTGTGTGTGTGTGTGCCCTGGGCGATGGGTTGGTATTCCATCCAGGGGTTGTGTATCCTTATGCCTTAATTCCCATAGACGCCTGAGATAGACACAGACTCCCCGTGACCCGAGGGAAGATCGGATAAAGCGCTAGAAGATGAATGAATGAATGAACTGCTGGGATGTTTTTTGGGGTTGAAACTCTTCAGGTGAGAACAGTGTAATATATTTTGATCAACATGAAAGAGATAAAAAAAAAGGAAACAGTAGAATATTGTGCACATGAAGGTACCAAAGAGAAAACTTGAATAAGCAGTTGAAAGATGTTGAGGCGTAGGTCTGTAAGATATGTGCTGATCAAAAAGCAGGAAATGTTGATCTTACTCTGAGCTGTAGTGAAGGTCTGAAGGTAGAGGGAGGAACACCAGGGAGAAACATGTCTGCTCTGATAAACAACAACACACACCTGAATGTCTGTGCTCTTCATATTCAAGTACAAGAATCTCTTCATTTCATTTGATTTAGAAATTCCTGTGACACTGAATGAGCTGTAAAGTATAAAGATCTCAGTTCCTGGTCCAGAGTCACCATTTCTGTGAATGAGCTGACCAGAGCCCAGGACCAGGAGTTCCCCAAAACACCAGGTCCAGGGAAAGTTCATTCCACCACCTTGATGTTGAACAGAGAAGAGCCTTGAACTTAATGAACCGATACTGGAAGGTCTCAGCAGTGAGGGGTGGTATGGGGGTGATGAGATCTGTGAGATTACAAGGTGCAGATCCTTTTTTGGCTTTGTAGGTGAGCGTCGGTGTTTTGAATCTGACGCATGAGAGCAGCTACCAGAAGCCAGTAGAGGCAGTGGGGTGGTGTAGGAGAATTTAAGCAGGTTGAAGGCAGTAGAGGCAGTGGGGGTAGGAGAATTTGGGTAGGTTAAAGGCAGTAGAGGGCAGTGGTGTGGTGTGGGAGAACTCGGGCAGGTTGAAGGCAGTAGAGGGCAGTGGTGTGGTGTGGGAGAACTCGGGCAGGTTGAAGGCAGTAGAGGCAGTGGGGGTAGGAGAATTTGGGTAGGTTGAAGGCAGTAGAGGGCAGTGGGGGTAGGAGAATTTGGGCAGGTTGAAGGCAGTAGAGGCAGTGGGGGTAGGAGAACTCGGGCAGGTTGAAGGCAGTAGAGGCAGTGGGGGTAGGAGAACTCGGGCAGGTTGAAGGCAGTAGGCACTCTTACTGTAGAAGGTGGTGGAGCAGCTGGAAGTAGTTTTTCTTCTGCGAGGTTTTTGCTTTCAGTGTTTGATGATGTTCCTCCGCCATCAGGGTCACATGACCACTCTGATCACGACCTTCCTGTAATTCTTCACCATGATAAAGTAGTCCTGATCCTGCAGTAATGTTCATACAGGATTCACCACAGCTACAAACACAGCTGACTGAGGAACCAGTGTTTAGACAAACACACAAACAAACAAACACTGATGATTAACTACCCATATGGTTTAATTGAAATAGATAGAGGGGAAAAAACCTCCCTACCCACAAACGCTACATCTTTTGGTGGCAAAAAATCTCAAAATAAAAGACTTCACAAGACACAAAAAAAACAGAGTTTATTGCAGTAACACCACAATCGACCCGAGAGCATACTCGTGGTCTTCTTTACTTATATATAGTAGATTTGGGAACAAATATTCGCCCTCCCCAGTTATCATTATGTCAGTGATATCCCTTCAACATGCATCATTTACGGGTTCATTTGATCATTTCGATTTTCATTCCCATCTTCAGTCTGTTAGGAGTTGGACTTCAGTTTTAATTCACTAAATGAAAGACTAATGCATGTAAATGTTAGTTTAATGACATCAGTTACATTTGAGCAATTTATGTACGAGCATCTTCTTTTATAAATCATATTCAATATTGTGTTGCATAAGTCATTTCTTATTCGACTACAAGCTTTGAAACAGCCAATGGTCAAGTTCATCCATGTGGTTCTTCACCCACTTTGCATTAGGGTCTGTGCAAACACGACTACCATCCTTTAGGAGGAAACTGTAAAGAAAGAGAGAGAGAGAGTTTATATCAGTGTTCCGCAATCATCTGAGCTGTAAATCTCCCAAACCTACAGGAGATTAATAAACAATAATATAGTAATATAAATGTAACCATGTAAACGTTCATATACGAGAAGTGGAGTGGAAACGTACAGGACACCATGATTTGGAGAAGGATGAGCTGTTTCTTCATAACCTGTAATAAGGTCTAAAGAAATCCAACGATCGTAGAAACTGAAACACCAATGACCTGGTCCTCTGCCATCTGTGTGACAACATTTCTATTAATATTAATAATAATAATGCTGATGAAATCAGTCATGGAGGAGAATTTTATGACAACAAAACCTATAAAACTGGGTCACTGTGTAAAATATAACTAAAAGCAAAATGCAATCATTTGCAATCTATGTGTTACAAGATTGTATCTGCTCTACAGTTGTATGTTTGTTGTTCTTTGTTTGATGACGGACAGTACACAGGTCAGCACCCGGAATCTTCTACTACCAACGTTCTCATCGCCTTCCTCACATCTACAACACCTTCCTTCATAAACAAACCATTTTTGGATCTAAAACCTGTAGAAGGCCTTCAGCATTGATAGAACCTTCCCAAAGCTGCTCATTCCACAGGTACTAATGTTCTCCCACAACCATCAGAGATGCAGCGTTCTGTTACCGAGCGCCGAGAACAAGCCAGATGTTCCCTCTCCTCTTTATTCTGGAGGACGTGGTGTCCATGGTTTCCACACAGAAACACAACAGATTCCCTCAGTCGATGTGAAATGAATTATGGGTTCCAGAGAGGATGGAGGTGTTTCTGGATCATCTTCACGCATGACCGCTTCTTTACATCGTCCATATTTAACCTGTCTCTGTGGACCACATGGAGGATCGTGTTGATTTCTGTAGGTGTTCATGATCCCCTGTAGTGATCTCCATTACACAATCAGCACTGTTTTAAATGCAGGGCCCCCCGAGGACCCAAAGATCATCCTATGTTGATTTTCCCCCTTGTTCCTTGTACAGAGATTTCTCCAGATTGTCAGAAATGTTAGATGATGTGTATTTGATGACGTCGTGTAGATGATAAAGTTATGTAATTTTGTGTAGATGTATGTAAGATTCACTATTTATACACCGATCACCTCACTGACATGCTGTACATGAACCTCATTATCCATGTGAATTCGGTAAATGTATGAATATTATATACGTGTAATATACTGACAGTGACAGACGAGTTCCTGCTGCCTGTTTATTGTTTGTTCTGTTTTATTCATGATGTTCTGCACCCAGTTCTCTTTTGGGTCGACACAGTAATTCCGATTATCCTTCAGAATGAAACTGTGGAGAGAAATTGAGACAAATAGGTTAAGATGTTGGAGTTCTGATCAGAAGGCTGTGTTTTTAAATCCCAGGACCACCAAGCTACCACTATTGGGCCCTTGAGCGAGCCCCTCAATGAGACAACTGCAGGTTGTCCTTGATAAGGACATCTGCCTAAAGATGTTTATATTCTGGGATTCAAATCTCCCAAACCTCCAATAAATGATAATCGTTATACACCAATCTCATCCGTTTTCTTTACAAGGAGAAGAAACAGAGGAAACTTACATGACCCCAGAACTTTCACACATTTCATCTGTTATTTTATATCCTGCAATGAGATGTTCAGGAATTGGATGTGCATGAAGTCTGAAACAGCATAGTTGTGGTGCATGTAACTCTGTGCGAAGAAGAAAATTAATCAGATTTTAATCTCCATTTCCCAGATTTTTTTTTCATTTAACCGTGATCTGGTACCATGGGGGGGGGTACCATGGGGTTTTTTTTTAAAAACTATCACGATTAGTGACCTCGCCTGCCACATATTTCCTTGTAAGGCCTTTCTAAGTATGTGACACGTGTGATAATTTCAAAATATTTTCTTTTATATTTCATTTATGTTTACATGCGCTTGGGGACATGTTGACCCCCTTCAATATAACATAGGTATTTTTCCTATTTTTCCAGATTCCGTGACAACCGCAGCGTAAAACAATGGCTAAACGATGAGGGTCTTTTATGGAATGCTTGACAGCGCAAAACGCGTTTATTATTTATACTGAAAATGTGCCCGACTTTGGAGAACATAAGCAAGACAAACGACAAAAGTTCTTTCATTACGCTTTGATGATTCCACATGCATGTCAACGATTGGAAGCGCATCAGACGCCAAAATATGTCAAACAGGTCATTCGCAGCATGCGGCATTGTAGGAGACGCATCCCCACCAGCCCCAAGCACCACACAGGGTCATCCAGGACAACGCAAGAGATACTATATTTGTCCCAGATTAAGTGACAAGAAAACCAAATTAGCCTGTAATGAGTGCAAGAGATTTGTGTGAGGAAACAACAAACCAAAAGGTTGTGCAACCAATGCGCATAGTAAAATTTTTGCCTGCGGCGGCTAACAAAGCAGAAACTCGCACATGAAGTGTTGCTCAATATTATTCCGATTTTATAACACATTGGGATAACATATTATATCAAAGAAAACCAGATATTGTAATAAAGCGATACTATTCTTTTATATACCATTTTTTTCACCATGGGGACCCAATTGTACCAGAGCAGGGTTAATATATATATTATACATATAATATTATACAATGTTATACATTATATATAATATTATATATATATATATATATATATATATATATATATGTATAATTGAATTTTTTGCACATAAAATTTGCACATTTAATGATGTTTAATGATTGTCAAATTTTAAGATTACACAAAAATAGTGTTTACTGGCGTAAATACAAAATGCAGTTTTTAAGTAATTTCATTTATTAAAGGGAAAAAAATCTGACCAAACCCCCCCCCCTCCTCCCAAAAATATCTTCTTCATCCCAAAGACTTGTTGGAAATACAGTATTCTGTGGACAGATGAGACAAACCTTTTTTTGGAGTGTGTGTGTGTCCCCATACATCAATAGATTTCATTTTAAAAAATCATACCGAATGGTGAATGATAATGATGGTTGTAATGTGATGATTTGGGGCTTCTTTGAAGCTTCATGAACTTATGTCTTCCTGTAATTGCCATGAATTCTGTGCTGTACCCGATAAGACCTCAGTGCAAGTGGAAAAAGTCATTAGCAGGTATCACAAAAGCATCATTGCAGCTAATTCTACAAAGGTATGTTTTCACAGCTTTTTCCCCTCAATAAATAAAAGCGTCATTTAAATTATTGCATTTTATATTTACTCTTGTTTAACAAACATGAAATTGCAGCCAAATATGCAAATAAATAAATAAAGAGGGCAAATACTCACCACCTATTGGCTATATACTATTTATTTATTATTATATAATTTTCAAACTTTTAAGATCACACTGCATATTTCAGGTTTTTGTACAACACATACGTTTTATAATGATTTGAATGAAATTGTAAAGCTTTAAATCCCCAAAAATCAATGAAAGATTCATGTGCTAAAGAAGTCCCAGAACTCACCACAGTAAAATTAGTGCTAATTTTACTCTAATGACTTGAATAATTCTATTGATTCAAGTTTATTTCTAGGACATTTTTACAGATTAATATTTCGATTAATAATCTCGACCCCGGGGCACAGGGGTTTAGTGTTTAGCACGTTCGCCTCACACCGCCAGGGTCCGGGTTCGATTCCTGTCTCGGCCATGTGTGTGTGGAGTTTGTGCATGTTCTCCCCGTGTCTCAGGGGGTTTTTCTCTGGGTTCTCCGGTTTCCTCCCCCGGTCCAAAAATATGCACGGTAGGTTGATTGGCATCTTGGAAAATTGTCCCTAGTGTATGAATGTGTGTGTGTGTGTGTGTGTGTGTGTGTGTGTGTTTGTGATGGGTTGGCATTCCATCCAGGGTGTATCACAGACACAGACTCCCCGTGACCCGTGGGAAGATCAGATAAAGCGCTAGAAGATGAATGAATGAATGAATGAATCTCAAACCCTGATATGAATGGAGAATAAACTCTGACCATCATCGATATGAAAGTCGCCCATCCTGACATTAGAGTAAGATTTGACATTGTGTTATAGGCATTGGATATCAATTTACCATCCTTTTACATTTTAACACACTGTGTAAAGTTAGGAAATGTAATATACTGACCAAAACGTGACTTGTCAACTCTAATCATCAGGTGCTGAACCCTCCGGTCCTCAGGATCTGCACAGAAACGACGGCGATGTTGGTCCCTGAAAGGATGGCGACTGTATGGTGAATGGTGGTGACGGATCTTAAGAAAAAAACTGCAGAGAACGTTTATATCAGTGTTATTCTGCTTTAATTTCTCCCAAATCTTCAGTAGATAAATAAATAATAAAAGTTAGGTAAACATAATCATGATTACATTTATTTTCCACTTTTGTGAGAAACTTACATCACTGCAGGTTTGGGACAGTGAGGTTCAGTTATTTTATACTCTTCAATGAATCTTGCAGAGATTCCAATTCTCTGGAACATGAAACAGCACTGATCTGATGGTATATATGCATCTGTGTAAAAACAGTTATAGCGCATTATAATCGCTAGTTTCCTGCATATCGTTCGCAAACAGCAACTGAAATTCTCTTGCTTTTGTTGATTATATTTACATTAGAAATAAATAGTTTGAACAGAATCATCTCGCTCTAAATAAACACAAAAACACACATACACAGTTTTATAGACACAACACAATCATTTCAATTATTCTTGTATTATCATGTGTCTTGACTCACTAGTGATAGTAAATATGTTGATCTTACTCTGAGCTGAAGTGAACGTCTGAAGGCAGATGAGAAGCAGCAGGAGAATGGGAAGGAACATGTCTGCTCTGATATACAACAAAACCACAATCAATTAGAAAAACTCAACACATAGCAGAAGGTTTGCACTTTTCATGCTCAGGAGGTGCTGTAGCTCTGTGGTTAAGGTGTTGGACTCTGGACCGGAAAATCACAGGTTCAAACCCCACCACCATATGGAATATGGAAATTGCTGTAACGCTGAATGATCTGCTCCACTCTTGGGCCAGAGGGAGACCGTATCTTTGAGACCTAACCAGGAGCTCAGACCAGAGCTTCTCCAGAACACCAGGTCCTGTGGGGTTTAACCTGCTATACCTACATAAAGATCTCTGAGGAAGGACAGATACTGACCTGCTGAAGCTAAACTTTCTGCTCTGATACGAACTTACAGCTCCTGCATCATCTAAACATTCTGTTTGGTGAAGGCCTCGTCTGATAAATCAGCTTTTCTTTCCCATCTGGATGCATGGGCTTAAGTGGTGAAGAGATAGCAAAAGGATGTTCTTAGAGATGTGTATAAATAAGCTTTAGTTAGTTCAGAACGTATAGAGCTAGGAGATACATCCACATCCACTTAAAAATATTACTATTATCCTATAAAGCACTGAATGGCCTCGCCCCATAGTACCTGACCAAACTATTAGACCCTTAGGTTCCAACACGCCTGCTTCAGTATCACGTATTGGGGGGGGGGGGCGCTTTCTCTTACAAAACCCCAAAGTTATGGAGAATCTCAGTGTTTAAGTCCAGGTTGAAAACTTATTTATTTAACCAAGCTTTTAGTGCATAGTCCTGCTTTAGATAAAGGAGTAGATCTGGGGGACACATGGATGTTGAGTATTATAGTGATTTGCACTAGGTCATTGTTGTGTTTTTTAGTTGTTTGTTAGGCACTGTCTCGTGTTTGTTGTGCACTGTCTCGTGTTGTCAACACAGTCTTGTTGTGTCTTTGCGCTGTTTGCACTCGGTTGCACACGATGCACTTTATGTAGCGAGGACAAGCGTACTCTCGTCCTCAGCATTGTGTTGTTGTGTTTGTTTTATATGTTGTTTTGTGTAAGCACCAGGGTCCTGGAGAAACGTCGTCTCATTTCACTGTGTACACAGTCAGATATATATATGGTTGTAATGACAATAAAAACCTCTTGACTTGACTTGATCTGGTGTGTTTAGTTGCTGTCTGCCTCACTTTCATTAATCACTCAGGTTTGTGGTGGTGAGAGTGACTGTTTATTTACACATCAGGAAGCTCTCATGTCTGTGTTTCCCTCTGATTCTCCTTTTAGTGTCGCTGTTATAGTTAATCCTGCCGGAGTCCACGTCTGCACTCAACACTAAATATACACACTCCTATACTGCAACCATGACCGTTACTAACCACTCATTTCTCTCTCTCTCGCTCTCTTTCTCTCTCTCCGTTGAGCTACATGTCCCACTGCTGAGCTGTCAGTGATCCAGACCCCCTCTGCACTCTGTTCCTGTCCGAACCTCCTGGTGACTCCGCCCCCGGGTTGATGATGCTTCAAATTCATGAATACACTCCACAATAAACATCCTCAACCACACACACACACACACACACAACACTAACAACACAAATGAGGATGAGGTTCTCTGTTGAGTCGGGTTCCTCTCAAGGTTTCTTCCTGTTCCCAGGGAGTTTTTTCTCGCTCGCCACCGTCGCTTCGGCTCAACAAGAAACAATTAATGCCGAACTGATTTTCACTTTTCACACATTAGTATTATATAAAGCTGCTTTGAGACGATGACAGATTGTAAAAAGCGCTTTATAAATAAATTAAATTTAAAATTGTATTGAGAAGAAGGTTGTGATAATAATAATAATAATAATAGTAACAAAACAAAACATACTGTTTTTCTCTTAAACATTTAGTATATTTTCAGTGTGTAGAATTGTGTGTGTGTGTGTGTGTGTGTGTGTGTGTGTGTGTGTGTGTGTGTGTGTGTGTGTGTGTGTGTGTGTGTGTGTTTATGCTGGAAACACCCTTCCCTCTAATGAAAAAAAAACCCTGTCATTAGAAATGGCGAAGTTTAACTGAAACACAATTCTTCTCTCAATAAAAGTAAAAAAACAGGAGAAAGAACAGAATCTGATACCTGGAGTTTTTACACAGGAGCAGAAAGAAGTTTCAGATGCGACAGAAAGGAGAAAAAGAAAAGAATATCTCACCAAATTCTCCTTCTGCACTAATTACACAAACTCTTGCAGAAGCAGCTGGAAGTAGTTTTTCTTCTGCGAAGTTTTTGCTTTCAGTGTTTGATGATGTTCCTCCGCCATCAGGGTCACATGACCACTCTGATCACGACCTTCCTGTATTTCTTCACCATGATAAAGTAGTCCTGATCCTGCAGTAATGTTCATACAGGATTCACCACAAACACAGCTGACTGAGGAACCAGTGTTTAGACAAACACACAAACAAACAAACACTGATGTTTATTTACAAAAGTAGATAGATATGTATATTTATATATATATGTGTGTGTGTAGATAGATAGATAGATATAGTTATCACTGGTATCAAAAGTATTCACATTCCTCATGTATTAGTGTAGATACTAGTGTTATAAACGATTTATGTAGAAGTATCAATTTAAGCTTTTTATTCGAGTAAAAGTAATGTAAGCTGAAAAAAAAACATTAAGGACAAATGCTAAGGCCGATCGTGAATGCTAATTTATTGAAGTGTCTCTGTACATATTTAGCGTCTCTGTATGTGTATATATATATATATATATATATATATATATATATATATATATATATCTATATATATATAGAGATAGAGAGAGAGAGAGAGAGGAGAGAGAGAGAGAGAGGAGAGAGGAGAGAGAGAGAGAGAGAGAGAGAGAGAGAGAGAGAATATATAATAAATATTGATGTTGATTGTGTATAGACACCTTCTCACCTACTCTAATATCATGTATCATCTGATAGCATCTAATAAAAATAAAACTTGCAGTTACTAACTGTACCGCTAACTAACAGTAACACCATCTCTACCAGCAGGTGGCAGCAGAAACACGAGAGAGCCAGAGAATGAGCGTTCTGGTTCAGAAGATCCAGAACAACGTGTTTTGGTTCCGAAAAGTTCTTAAGCACCCAGAATGGAATATAGAATTGTGCATTTTTGTTCATTTATATTATTAGGATGATTGTGTCACTCTGGATAAGACCAACTTCCAAACTTACTTTTACTAATAATTATTCAGTCACTTCTGCAATTGCTTTAGCAGGAACCCAGTGCAGAGCCGAGATCCCACACTGACCTCTGTACACCACCCAAAACTCCTACAGTTTCCTCTTCAGCACCACAACTCAACCTCAAAACGTCCAGGACTTAAACGATGTGCTGCTTCCTTCCCATGACCTCATGTAAAGCTCCAGATCCAAGTTTTTATTATTATGGGTGTTTGTAGTATATTACACCCAAAATATTTCCCATTACAAACATCATTGATAAAAAAAAAAGCTTTATTTATTACAACACTTTTATTTTGACTTGAAAAATCCTAAAGTGCTTCACATACGATACTGAAAACAGCACAAACAATGCAGTCGTTAATGGCATGAAATCTGTGGTGTGAGTTTGAACGTTTCAACAGATCAGCATGATGCTGAAAAACTCTGCACTGCATCATACATCGTTAGTAGGACTGATGAACCACAGCGATGAGCTCTAGTGTTTGGACGTTGTGTAATATTGACAAAAATATTTACAGAAACTCATATAGTGCTCCCTATGTATGAGCAAAAGTGGCTCCTGGCTTTCCCATCCAGATGTGGTTCCTCCCCAAAATCACTTTCACCGCATGTCTTTTCCCTTCAGTTGAACCAGGAGACCTTGGTCCAGCTCCATGAAGATCAGCTTGGAAGATGTGGAAGATCTCCTGCTATGGTGCTGTAACATCTTTACTAATCAGCGAGGAACATCTGGGGAACATCTTCCCAGAAGAGTGAAGGTTACTAGAACACTAAATGACTCAGTGGGATGTTTTCCAATCCTGTGTGCAGGTACCTACTAATCCTTTGGCCATTCAGCGTCTGTACGAGTTTCTCGGCATGATGTAGATTGTGTTGTTGTGGTTTTTGGTTTTGTACACAGGATTGAAGCGTGGACCTCCATATAAAACCATTCAGAACCAAATACTGGTTTTATTTTTTCAACTGGGGAGGGGGTAGCTCAGTGGTCTAAGGCGCTGGGCTGCTGATGGGAAGATCCGGGTTCGAGCCCCGGTATGGCCAAGCTGCCACCCTTGGGTCCTTGAGCAAGACCCTTAACCCTCTGTGCTCCAGGGGCGCCGTATCATGGCTGACCCTGCGCTCTAACCCCAAACTACCAACATCAAGCTGGGATATGTGAAGAAAAGAATTTCACTGTGCTGTAATGTATATGTGATAAATAAAGGATATTCTATATTAAAATGAACACATTGATAAAAAAAACTGTCCAAAACACATCATTCTCAGTGCTTTTTAGACATAATCAACAGAGAACAGTCATCAGAAACTCCTGATGGAAGCTCGGTGGTTGAATGTCCGGCTTCAGATCAGAAGGTTATAAGGTACAAATCCGAACACCGCCAAGCTTCTGAACCCTCAGGCAACGTCTTCAACCCATTACATGTAACCGCATATTACAGAGTTACGATACATTACCAAAACCCTCCGTCCTGCGGTGGCGAGACCAACAGAAGGAACAGAAAGATGAAGAGAAGATCCAGATGTAAGAGAAGGTGAAGGAACATGAAGGTCGTGAAGCTGCTGCGAAAGCAACGTAAATATGTACGTGTGTTTCAGAAGATCAGCGTGATGCTGAAAAACTCACAGGTGTAAAATATAAATACTGTACAGCTAAAACTACTCATGATGTGCTTCTCATGTCCAGTCTTCTGGTACACTTCTGGGATATGAGAAGAAAGAATTTCATTGTGCTGTAATGTACATGTGACAAATAAAGGCTATTCTTCTTGTAATGCTTATAACGCTACACCCAATCCTCACGTCTCAGCGTTTTTTCCCCGCATGAACACGCTGGTGTGTTTTCAGTGTGTTGAGCTGATTGAAACTCTTCCCACACAGGGAGCAGACGTACGGCCTCTCGCCCGTGTGGATGCGCTGGTGTATCTGGAGATAGGTTTGGCGGATGAAGCTCTTGCCGCACTGTAAGCAGTGGTACGGACGTTCTCCTGTGTGAATGCGTCGGTGTATTTGGAGACTCAGCAGGTGTGTGAAGCTCTTCTCACACTCCGAGCACCGGTAGGGTCTCTCTCCGGTGTGAATGCGCTGGTGTGCTTTGAGAGTACCTCTTTTAGTAAAACTCTTGCCGCACTGCGAGCACTGATACGGCTTCTCCCCGGTGTGAATGCGCCGGTGCGTTTGGAGGGTGCTCGGCTGAGTAAAGCTCTTCCCGCACTCCGAGCAGCGGTATGGCTTCTCGCCAGTGTGGACGCTCTGGTGTTTCTGAAGGTGGCCGATTTGCGCGAAGCCTTTCCCGCAGTACAAACAGCTGTACGGTTTTTCTCCCGAATGAGCGTTCTGGTGCTGTTGAAGGTGCCCCAGCTGGGCAAAGCTCTTTCCGCACTGGGAGCAACGATACGGTTTCTCGCCAGTGTGAATACGTTGGTGTGTGCGGAGAGCGCTTTTGTGGGAAAAGCTCTTCCCGCACTGCGAGCACTGGTGCAGCTTTTCTCCCGTATGAGTGCGGAGGTGCGTTTTAAGGTTGGCTTGGCGATTAAAACTCTTCCCGCACTCGGCGCAGCGGTACGGCTTCTCTCCGGTGTGGATGAGAAGGTGGCGCTGGAGAGCGCTGTGGTGAGTAAAGCTCTTCTCGCACTGCGTGCACCGATACGGCTTCTCTCCTGTATGGATGCGTTGGTGCGTCTGGAGGTTGGTGTGGTGATTAAAACTCTTTCCACACTCCGAGCACTGGTACGGCTTCTCCCCCGTGTGAATGCGCCGGTGTTGGCGCAGAGTGTTGCGGTGACCAAAACTCTTCCCGCACTCCAAACACGGATATGGTTTCTCTCCTAGCTGTGGGGCTGTTTTCAGATCAGTGTCTTGAGTGAAACCTCTCCCACATTCACTGTTTGTCTGAAGAGCTTCCTCTGGAACGTTGCTGGAAGATAACGCGCCACACGAGTTCTGCTCACTAGTGGAACATATTGGAGGCATCATGTCTTCGTATTTGATTTCTCCTAGTGCCTCATCGTGGCAGGTCTCAATGTGGTGGTGGAGTTCGGTTTGAGACGTGTAGGAAAGTGGACACAAGGCGCAGGAGAAGGTGATGGTCACAGTGCTGTTCATTTCTGGGGATAAAATCAGAGAACGTTTTTCAGGGCTTTCAATCATTTATCAAAACCTACAAAAGACTATTAGCCTATGGATCATAACGGGGTGTCGGGAGATCAGTGGCCTCTGACCCAGAAGACTGCAAGTTCAAAGAACCACCCAGAACTACCAAGCTGCCACTAGTGTCACCTTGCCCTTGACCAACCCTCAATTGCTCAGCTAAAAATATGTGACTATGACTTCAGTCATAAATTCTACCTGTAAGGAAAAATACACCCCGTGGTGGTGGGATGATGATGATGATGATGATGGAGCAAAAACTTACTGACTAAACAAGCTGTTGTAATTCTACTGTTGAGAATTCAGTCATCTTCAGGAACATCTTTATCTTGGTTGTGGTAGACTTGGTGGGAATTGCACATGGAAGGAACCTGGTGGAACACATGGAGAACATGAGACAACCACCTGAACTCCACAGCGCCGCCCTGCAGGTGACAAATGGTTTTACTCCAGTACACTCATGAAGAGGATGCTGTGAATTTTCGTGTAGTTACATGATTACGACTGACATGACAACCAATTTTTAACATTATAAATGTGTCGTAGAGATATTTAAAATCTGGAGATATGCTATAAAAACCCCTGTTTGTATTTATATTGCTTATAATGATCATTTCCATAATAATGCTTATCTAATAGTGAAACTTCAGCAATAACATGTATATTAACTAAACCATGCTGGATATAAAAGCCATGTAGAGATATCTGAATGTGATGCAGGCAGAAGCACTCAGTCTTACCTCAGGACTTGAGGTCGAGTGGAAACACAGGGCAGATGGTGCTTAAACATCTCAGGAACCTGCAGGATTTAGGATGAAGAACGAAAGGATGTCTTTTTATTCCTTCTTCTTTGATTTCAAAGAGTCCCAGCTTTGTACCGCCACCTACTGGTCTGGCGAGTATAAAAACAAACCAAACAAACAAACAAACATTACATCCTTAATCATTAATAAAATATCCCAATCAGAGGATATTTGGTATGAAAGGGAGAATATGAGATATGGCTTTATTAAATATAACTCAGTAGTGTGGCCATAAGAATAAGTTTTGTCCATCCCATAATCATAATAAATCTTATTCTATTCATTTATTATTCTATTCTTATTCTATTCACTCACACACACACACACACACACACACACACACACACACACACACACACACACACATATAGAGATGTATATAGTATTTGGGCTGTCAAAATGAAAATTAATGGCACCAATTTAATCAATGTTGTGATTAACGCAGTGCACATTTCTGTATTTTAATCACTAATATAAATACAAAAAGGCAAAATTAAGACCTGTAATTTATTAACATTGTGCTCCAGTATACTAATAATAATATAATAATAAATAAACTTCACCAAAGGATAATGTTCAATCACTAAATAACTATTTTCCCATATTTGTTCATGTGCATGTTGATTATTAAACACTAGAAAAGTATTCACTTATCATTTATGGTTAGACAACCCATATATATTATATATATATATATATATATATATATATATATATATATATATATATATATATATATACATAGTGTAGGGGGAGTAACTAGTTACATGTAACAGTATTTAATTACAAAATAAAAGTAACAGTAATCGGTTACAGTTACTGTGAAAAAACATTAATGACTTGCAAAAATGTTGAAGACCACCGCCTAACCACCGCCCACCCCCCAACATAAAATTCCTCCGCACACTGCAGTCAACAATTTTATTCTGAAGTATAAACACGACCCGCTTGTTCCGAGCGCCACCTAGGGGACAAATTAAAGTAATCAAATGTAATCAGCCTCTTTACTTTTATTAAGTAACTGAAAAGTTACACTACTTCATTTATATATATATATATATATGTGTGTGTGTGTGTGTGTGTGTGTGTGTGTGTGTGTGTATATACATTTTAACACCACCCTTTTATACACTTATATATTTCTATCTATGCATCCATTTCACTTCCATTATGTTGATAATTCATAACATGTAGTTTCTCCAGTTTGTATTTTTATTAGATTAAAGTCATAATGCTGAAAGAATCCACAGCCTTTCAATGCACATACAGAGTTTTAAGTTCACAGAAAAGACAGAGCAGAACAGAGACTAAACAGGAATCAAAACAGGAAGGTTATAAAACAGAAGCATAATCAAACAAACAAACGTCTTGGATACATCACTAGAATAACAGCAGTGAGATTTTGAGAAAAGTGACTTGTTTAGAACGGACCTACATTATATGGACAAACATGATGTGACTCGGTTATATGGGATGTTTTTGAAAACATGATTTCTGTGGGTTGGAGTGGAAGATCTTCTACGGGAAGGATCTGACTCTGCTCGGAATTATTCCTGCCTGAATGAATCTCAAAATCTAGTAGAGTAAATTGGGGAGTAAATACAGAATGTTCAAAAACTACATTCCAAGCTTATGCTCAGGTGTCCAAAAACCTGTGATGACTGTTATGAAGTTCCCTTGTTGATTAGAGTTGTAAATTTGATGTGTAATTGCAATTTGTCTCACGTAATGACCGGTATAACATATAGGAGGCGCTATATCCTCCTCGGTAGATTCATATTTAACCTGGTGTGAAGGAATAAAGCCCAAAAAGCATACAAACAAAACAAGGCCACATCCATTCTAGAGCACATTCTAGAGAGTAATACGTATAAAATGAATACAACATTTTCAAAACTACTTATATAGTTATTTTTTTTTATTGTTTTATATATTCTATGCTACAGATATCCATAAGACAAAGCGACAGGTGCAAAAAGCAATGAAACATCTACTTTAAAGTGAGGAGCATTTTTCGGGATAAATTACGCCCCAAGTGCTGAATACATGGAAAGAAGGAAATGTAATTGGTGTAGGATACTATTTTACACTTCACTCATTTATGAGCAATTAGTGTTTAAAGTTTATGAAACGTGAGAGAAACCAGTCAAAAACTTTCCAACCATGTTTTCATGGTTAAATCCCGTAGTGTTGTGTTTACTTCCAAAACGGCCTTTATTCGATAGTATGATTCCTCCAGAATCCAAACATAGAAGAGAAATTTGGCAACAAGTTCCTCAGAAATTGTCTTCAAATCAATCCTTGTCCTCGATGACGGAACATTTTTAAAATCTGGATCTCGCAAATTATTTAAAAAACGACGCAAATACTTGCACAATGATTTGTGTAGAGGAGAAGCGTGTACCGGACTTTATTTTACTCCACAGGCTGTTGGAGAAAACGCAGTATGAAAATGCGCTTCTTTGTGACATACTTAATATACATTTATGGCATTATCCGGAGCGATCTACATTTGATCTCCGTCAGCAGCTGAGGGCCTTGCTCAGGGGCCCGGGAGTTGCAGATTGGTGTGGCTGATTTTTGAACTTTGGCTGCAACTAATCTACCACATTCCCAGGACGACTGCTGAGGCCGACTGCTGACTTGCGACGGAACACTACTTTAGCAAGCTATAACACTATAAGGTTTGCACTGGAATATAAAAACGTTTGTGCGCTGTATTTAGAGCGAGGATTTCTCTCCGGTGTGATCACGCTGGTGTATTTGGATACTGCTCAGCAGGCTGAAGCTCTTCCCGCAGTGCGAGCAGATGTAGGGCTTCTCCCCCGTATGGACGCGCTGGTGAACTTTGAGGGTACTCTGCAGACTGAAACTCCGGCCGCACTGCATGCAGTGGAACGGCTTGACTCCGGCGTGAATGCGTTGATGTATCTGCAGGTAGGTCCAGTAATAAAAACTCTTCCCACACTGAAAGCAGATGTAAGGTCTCTCTGCCGTGTGAACGCGCATGTGCGCTTTGAGGGCGCCCCTTTCCGCGAAGATCTTGGCGCAACGCGAACAGCGGAACAGCTGTCTGGTGTGAGTGGGCTTGCGTTTGTGATCCACTCGCTCGAAACCCTTGGCGTACGGCGAGGAACGCGGCGGCTTGTCTCGCGGCGTGTGGACGCGCTGGTGCTGCTGAAGGTGACCCACTTGAGCGAAACGCTTTCCGCACTGCAGGCAGTGATAGGGCTTCTCCCCCGTGTGGACGCGCTGGTGTACTTTCAGGGTACTCAACAGACTGAAACCTTTACCACACTGTGAGCAGACATGAGGCTTCTCTCCCGTGTGAATGCGGTGATGGATTTGCAGATGGGTTTGGCAGTAAAAACTCTTCCCGCAGTCTGGGCAGTGGAAGGGTCTCTCTCCGGTATGGATGCGCTGATGGATCTGTAGATGGGTTCGGCAATAAAAGCTCTTCCCGCACTGCGAGCACTGGAAGGGTCTCTCTCCCGTATGGACGCGCTGATGGATCCGGAGGCGACTCCGGCAATAAAAACTCTTTTCACACAGCGTGCATTGGAAGGGTCTCTCTCCCGTATGGATGCGCTGATGGATTTGCAGGGGGCTGCGGGAATAGAAACTCTTCCCGCACTGCAGGCACTGGTAAGGCCGTTCTCCGGTATGAATTCGCATGTGCGCCTTGAGGCTCCCACTTTTGGTAAAACGCTTTCCGCACACGGAACAGCGATAGGGTTTCTCTCCCGTATGAATCCGCATGTGGGTTTTAAGCGTGCCGCTTTCTGCGAAACTCTTCCCGCAGAGCGAGCAAGGGAACGGTTTCTCTCCCGTGTGGACGGTCTGGTGCCGCTGCAGGTGACCCACCTGTGCAAAGCTCTTTCCGCAGTACGAGCAGTTATAAGGCTTCTCTCCGGTGTGAATACGTTGGTGTTGTTGAAAATGGCCCACTTGGGCAAAACTCTTCCCGCACTGTACGCAATTATAGGGCTTCTCGCCCGTGTGGACGCGCTGGTGTATTTCCAGATTGCTCCGGTAAGTAAAGCATTTTCCACATTCCGAACATTGATGGCGGTTCTCGCCCGTATGGATGCGCTGGTGTGTCCGGAGATTCGCTTGACGAGTAAAACTCTTGCCGCACTGCGAGCACTGGTAGGGTTTTTCTCCCGTGTGGATGCGCTGATGTTGCTGAAAGTGACCGGACTGCGCAAAACTCTTTCCGCATTCGAGACATTTATAGGGTTTATCTCCGGTGTGAATGCGCTGGTGTACGTTGAGGTTAGCCTGGCAATTAAAGCTTCTCCCACACTCGGAGCAGCTGTAGGGTTTCTCCGCTGCTTGGAGCTGCTGATGCGTCTTCAATTCGGTAAAACTACTACCGGATTGCTGAAGCTCTTCCTTCGCTAGTTTGCGTTCGCCGCCGGACACCAGACTAACGCCGGGGTCCTGCTGACCACCCGAGCATCCAGCGGGCGGCATGTCTTCATTTTTAATGTCTGCGGATTCCACATAGTGACACGTGTCGACGTGAATGTGGAGGTCAATTTGAGAGGTGAAGGAACGAGAGCACAAGGAGCAGGAAAAGAGCTTTTTGGTTTCGTTCATTTCTGAGGTAGAAAAAGAAGAAAAACGGATCAGGACCATTTGAGAAGGGTTTATACAGAGCAAGTACATAAACTACCTTCACACAATCTTACAGATACAGCTTTAATTAATGTTAACATCAAACATCAGGAATTTGGGGGAAGAGTGCGATCTCTGTCACTGTGAAAACGGTGGAATCGTTTGTTTCTGCTTTGAGGGGTTTTGGAGAAATATTGTCTACAATAACATCATAATTGTCAGTTTAGCAATGTCATTATCGAATACTTCACAAAACCCAAACAACAGAGTGATGCATAAATCACACGAAGAGGTCGAGATGTGGACATTTATAGCACTTTCTTTCCCTGCAGTATTCAATTTATTACAATACATTTAGAATGATCCAAAAATGAAAGGTATGGAGCAGAAAATGTGTACATTTATACAAGTGACTCACTTACTAATAAATCCTGATAATATTTTGAGAAAGCTTAGCGAGTTTACCTGCCATATAAATACATATACATGCGTGTTGTCAAAATTAAGCTAGTAATAACACTTTAACACAAATTCATTATAAGTTTGTTAACGCAGGCATTTATGTTTGATCATTTTTATTAGAATATGAATAAATAAACATAACTGGTGAAAAAAACCTTCAACGCAACAACGTGTATTCACAAAATCTTTTATTTACTCTGATATAGGTATATAAATATATTTCTAATAATTACAATTATTTTTAATCATTAAACATTTGTGCTTTTCTCAAATCGAGCATCAAAATCCCCCCCGATGCACATGTCCGCCAATTAATAACATCCGTGTGGAGACATAGCAAAGTTGTGTTTGATGATTTACAAGAATATTTTGTCTTCATGTCATAATAATAATCATGCATATGCATACATTTACATATTTATCCATACACATACTAATTATACAATTAAACACTTATAAATTATTTATTTAAGGTAAATTTAGAATAGAAACCCTGTACAATGGACCACGGTTTAACTCATAATTAATTGTGATTACATTTACATTTACAGCATTTGGCAGACGCTCTTATCAGCAATTGAGGGTTAAGGGCCGTGCTCAAGGGCCCACTAGTGGCAGCTCGGTGGTGCGATTTGAACCTGCGATCTTCCGGTCCACTAAACTACCACCTTCCTGTATATATCTGAATGCTCCTGTGCATCATGGGGTGGAAGATCTGCTATAGAGCTTCACACTTTCTCAACTCCTTTGAGATGTTAACGTTGACTGAACCTCCACTTTTATAGAGCTTTTAACACTTCACACTGTCCCAACTCATCTTTATAGAGTTTAATGGAGGGCAGCTATACAATATGTTTTCTCTACTGAGCTGAGAAACCCATCCACACCAAAACCCCACTGATCACTACTCTCCATCACTACTGAGGTGGTTTCATTCCAATCACAACTTTGATAATCCAGTAAAAGGCCTGTAAAAACTCAATATACTCAAATATCCCTGTTTGATCACATGCCCACAGAAACATGTCCATCAAAACCGGCTGAACGATGAGATGATGATGAGAAGATGCAATGATGAGAAGATGAGGTGAGAAGATGAGAAGAAGAATATGAAAAGATGAGAAGATGATGTGATGAGATGATGAGAAGAAGATTAGAAGATGAGAAGATGAAAAGAAGATGAGATGAGAAGATGATGAGAAGATGAGAAGAAGATGATGAGAAGATGAAAAGAAGATGAGAAGATGATGAGAAGATGAGAAGATGAGAAGAAGATGAGAAGAAGATGAAAAGAAGATGAGAAGAAGATGATGAAGATGATGAAAGATGAGATGAAAAGATGAAAGAAAATGAGAAGAATGAAAAGAAGATGATGAGAAGAGGAAAAGAAGATGAGAAGATGATGAGAAGATGAGAAGAAGATGAAAAGATGGTGAGAAGATGAGAAGAAAATGAGAAGATGAGATGATGATGAAGCGCTCCGGATTCGGTCAGCAAAAACCCACCAAAGCTTCAACACAGATTGTTTATGGAGAAATGAGGATCATTAATGTGCTGTATTTGGAGATTTATGTGTTTATTAGACGCACTTGAGGCGTCTTAAGGCCTGCATGAAGCGCAGTCACATCTCTGACGCGCTCAGGCTTTATGTCTGTCGGTCAGTCGCTCTTGTTAAGTTATTTATTTATGTATTTATTTATTTATTAATGAATGATATTTTATTTACTGGTTTGTAAATGAAATGCGGTAAAAACGAATCCGTGCAGCGCTTCAGATTAAAACACTTTCACTTTCACTTACCGGAACATCAAAGCGTTTTACCGCCACAAATGTTATTATTATTTATAACGCCGATGTGATTTTTTTTAAGCGTCGGAAAAGAAACGCAGACAGAAGGAGATGTTTTCATGGAGAGACGATGCTTCAGTCCTCAGGAAAAAAAAAACCCGCTCCTATAGTGCCTCCTGCTGGACTGGAGAAAAAACGTCATAACGGACGTTCATAACTGTTCATACACGCACACGCGCACCAGTGTGTGGCTTCTTCTCTAAAAGAATGTAATGACGCCTCAAAAATCCCCCATGAAGGTTATTAATCTCATATGAAGCTCCACAAAAACGAGCGATAGTTTAAAAAAAAATAAAATAAAAAATAACACTGTATGTAAAATATTACTTCCATTTATTACATCAGTTACAAAAACTGTACTGAATCATCAAAATTTGCTCATTAAAAAATATGAATATATATATATATATATATATATATATATATATATTTTTTTTTTTTTTTTTTTTATACCGCCATTGGTAGTGTTAATGAATATAATTGCAAATTTTATTGTGATTAAATGTGAAAGTTTTTGTTATTATTATTATTAGGTTGCCTAATAACAGTAAAAAATAATGTCCTTACCTTATTATTGATTAATGAACACTGTCATTTATAAATAAATAAACAGCACGCGCACGTACGCACGCACACACACACACACACAACCTTAACCATATCCTGTATAAATTTACCAATTTGCCAAAAGTAATGTAAGCTTGTATTTACTTAATACAAAAAGGTTCAATATTTAGAGAATGAACAGACTGTAATAATTTAATCATTGTTGAGAAAAGTACAATCTCACCTGCAAAGTAATTATTGATTACTCTTTCAAAATAATCATAAACTAAAGCTAAAAGAATCACTTGATCTTTTAAGATAAATAAATAAATAATCTTGTGTACCTTCTGGAAATGCCGTAAATGTAAGTGTAAATGAGAAGGATGGGCCGCTGTGGCGCCCCCGAGTGGGAGTAGCCGGAAAACAAAGAAAATTGTGGACTATTACAATAAAAATGTTCATTTTTCATATTTTCACTCGAAATCAAACAAGATGGAGAAGTTACACGGCTCGTCCTCGTGTCAGAATTGTGTTTGAGCTCTTTTAAACTGTGTACATTAAACATTAAAGTATCATATCTGAAAATAAATCATACATTTTTCATCAGGTGTTTAATGAGACGTTTACAAGTAATGAGTGTAGAATCCGATCACAACAAACACTGATACAGTAGTAGTTCTATAGAAAGTAAAGACTTAATACTGTTATTTAATATGTAAATATAACAAAATGCATATGTGCTTTATATTCACGTCTGTTCATTATAACTTGTTTTTTTGAACACAGTTCATTTTCCACTGTGAATGCATTGATGTACACTGAGGTGACATTTCCAGTTAAAACTCTTCCCGCACTCGGAACACTGATGCGGTTTCTCTCCGGTGTGAATGCGCTGGTGCACTTCGAGGTGACATTTCCGTTTAAAATTCTTCCCGCACTCGGAGCAGTGATACGGATTCTCTCCGGTGTGAATGCGCTGGTGCACTTCGAGACTGCTGCGTTGTATAAAACTCTTACCGCACTGCGAGCACAGATGCAGTTTCTCCCTGGTGTGAATGCGCTGGTGCACGTTGAGGTGACATTTCCGTTTAAAACTCTTCCCGCACTCGGAGCACTGATGCGGTTTCTCTCCGGTGTGAATGCGCTGGTGCACTTTGATACCGCTACGTTGTATAAAACTCTTCCCGCACTCGGAGCAGCTGTAGGGTTTCTCTCCCGTGTGGATGCGCTGGTGCGATTGGAAGTTAAACTCTCGGTTGAAACTCTTGCCGCATTGCGAGCAGCGATACGGCTTTTCTCCCCGGTGGATGCTCTGGTGACGCTGCAGAGATCGCTCGTGATTAAAGCTCTTCCCGCATTGAGAGCAGTGATACGGCTGTTCTCCCGTGTGGATGCGCTTGTGCTCCAGGAGGACGCTCTCGAGGCGAAAGCTCTTTCCGCATTGTGAACACCGATGCGACTTCTCCATGGTGTGCGTGCGTTTGTGTTTTTGGAATTGGGTCATGTGAGCGAAAGTCCTCCCGCAGTGCGAGCACTGATACGGACGCTCTCCTGTATGGATGCGTTGGTGCGTTTTCAGGTTACACTTGTGCGTAAATCTGCTGCCGCACAGTAAACAAGCGAAGGGTTTCTCTCCCGTGTGGATGATTTGGTGGAGTTTGAAACTGTCGCTACGATTGAAGCTCTTCCCGCACTGCGAGCATCGGTACGGCTTCTCGCCGCTGTGAAGGTGCTGGTGCTGTTTGAGATGAAAGCTCTGGCTGAAACTCTTGCCGCACTCTAAGCACTGGAACGGTTTGTCTCCTGAGTGGATGCGTTGGTGCAGCTGTAAGCTACTCGGCTGAGTAAAACTCTTCCCACAGTAGGAACAGTGGTGAAGGTCTGAGGGCGTAACTGCTTGACTGCTCATGCTGCATATGCGTGTGTCGTGTCTCTAACGAGAAAAAAGAAATGAAAGACAGAGTGAGACTCAAATTTCCACTTTACTCTGTAAACATGACGGACATGATGGTCAAACGATACTCCATAAACCTAAAACCACACATATTAGTGCGTAAGGTATTTTGCACTTTGGAGACGAAGGCTTTAAGAGTAAATCCCAGTCACACAAAGCTGGGCCCCTGAGCAAGGCCCTTAACACGATGCTCAGTTCAATGATTGAAATAAGTCTCTCTCAGAAGAGAGTCAAACAGAACATGTATTACATCAATCCGGGGGGGAGAGACACAGCATACTGTATTAGGACAATAAAATTGTAATAACAGAGAGTTTTACTGGGTGATTGACTTTAAGGGCTGACGAGGTTTACGGTACCTAAGCAAAAATAAATAAATAAACATGCAAAAAAAATACAATGAGTTATGGGACCTGCCTAGCAAAACAAAATGAGCGTAAAGAAGTAATTCAAAAGGCGTCTGGCTCCCTACTAACCAATATACAAGATTTACAAACAAGGTTCAAAAGTCTGGAGACAACTCCTTCCAAACAAAACAAATAACCATCAACAAACAAAAGCACAAAAAACAACCAAACAAACCAAATAAATAAATAAATAAATAAACCAAAGCAACCAAACAATCAAATAAACCAACCAAACAAAAACAAAAAAAAACAACCAAATAAACCAAGCAAACAAAAGAAACCAAGCAAACCTCCTCCGCCTCTTCCACCACCACCCGCTGTCTTTTACACTGCGCCACCTACGGTCTCTAAACGGTAACAACATTGCAGGTCTCACCACAGTCCTATATACTTTCCTATAAACGATATCCTTCTTTCACACATCATCCATTTGTAACATTAAGTTAATAATGTTTATTTATTAATTTCAAATTTTTTTACCCATTTTTAATTGATTCCAGCATCAGAAGCGAACTCATGATGATAAGTGTGTTTTCCTAAACCACCAGTCGTGTGTGTGTGTGTGTGTGTGTGTGTGTGTGTGTGTGTGTGTGTGTGTGTGTTGTGTGTGTGGTGTGTGTGTGTGTGTGATCAGGAAGTCTGTCTGTTTGCTTTGTGAACCTTTATTTTCTAAATCAAACCCACTTTTACTTTCACTTACTTCAGTAGAGAAACATCAGCTCCATCCAGCAGCACCAACGCGTTTCTTTCTCCAAAACACCAACTAATGTCTCCATGCAGATCTCCAGCATCTATTCTTCTCCTCCTCCAGGATCTTCTCCTCCTTCTGCACTTTCTGCTGGAGGTCGGAAAATTACAGCTTTTGGTGCATTTCTGCCACCTACAGGAATGGAGTGTGGAAGAAAAATCCCAAACCCACCTCATGTTGTTCCATCACCCTAAAAGGACATCTATCAGGGTTTTAAAAGAACTTGATATGCTTTGATAAATCTAATAGTTTTTTTTATGCTTTGATAAAAAATATCACATCATCACTGTCTCCAAGAAGTCATTTATTATATGTTATGTTTTCCCAAGAAAGAAAAAAAGTATCTGTTTAAATAAATAAATAAATAAATAACATTACATAACATAATAAATAGATTAACAAAAAAGAAAAGGAAATGGAAAAGAGAAAAAGCAAAAGGGTAAAGGAGAACAAGAAAAAAGGAAACGTTGAAAGGAAAAAGGAAAGAAAAATTGTCAGTAAAAAGATGAAAAATGGATTTTTGTTTTGCTTTGTTATGAGATTATTTACTTTTAATGAACCTGAATAAAAAATGACAAACTTCATATACAAACTCCACAACCATGAAAACTCAAGGATGTACATATTATTATTATTATTATTATTATTATTATTATTATTATTTTATTTTGGACTGTACACATATAAATCCGTTTTAGCAGACTGAAATTGTGTTTCTAGAACAATCTTGAGCAAATCAAATCAAATGATGATCCATATATATATATATTATATATTATATATGTGTATATATATAATATATATATAATATATATATATATATATATATCAGAGATATAATATATAGCCAGCCAATGTTAAACCGTGCAGATTTTATTTTTTAATTATAAAGGACACATTTTATTTAACGATACAAACCTCGAAAACGTCAATCGGAAATTCCACTGGCCAGTAGATGGCGCCAAAGACTAAAATAAAAAATTATAATGAAATCTCAGGATGAAACGCCAGAGCAGAATTATACCTTTAAATGCGGAATGAAACAAATTTGAGTTTAGATATTCATGTAAATGTTGATCAGTCGTGAACATGCGCTGCTAAATCATCTGATCACTTCAAAATCACACCTGCATCTCTTTTGTTTATTCATTTTGTGTTCATTAATCTACCGCAACATCTCCCGCGTGATAACCAGAGAATACCAGTGTGGAGGCGTCCTATAAACACTGTGGGACCAGCAACAATCCACTGGCCTGGTGGACAAAATTGTAAACATGGCTGGTAATTTTGGTGCACACAGTCCATTAGAGATGTGAGACTCTTTCCAAAATGACGTTTGGTGTGGAAACGCAGAACTACGGAATGAATACGTCACTATATTTTCCGAGTAGAAGTGGGCGGAGCTTACACAGTCTATACAGCAGTATTCTACACTGAAAACTCAAACACAATTTCATACACCAATGCTCTGATGACGCAGAAGACGACGTTCATTTTGTGGCACTTCTGCAGTGATATTAATACGGTGAGGTTCCTTTTCTGGATAATCTGTTTGATCTTCCTCATTGTTGGTTCCTCTGGCTGTATAAACAGAAACGGATTGAGATGTTTGTGTCGAGAGTACGGAGCAGGTGGAGAAGAGGAGCGATTTGTGACCTATGATGTCTAAAAGACAGAGTGGAGTGGAAGTGTGGAGCCCAGGGGTAAGGTTTATGATCAGAAGATCGCAGGCTCAAATCCCACAACCACCAAGCTACTACTCGTGGGCCCTTGAGCAAGGCCCTTAACTCTCAATTGCTGAGATGTAAGTCGCTCTGAATAAGGGCGTCTGCCAAATGCCGTAAATGTAAGTGTAAATGAGAAGGATGTGCCGCTGTGGCGCCCCCTAGTGGGAGCACCTGGAAAACAGAAAATTGTGGACTATTAGAATAAAAATGTTAATTTTTCATTCGAAATCAAACAAAATGGAGAAGTTACACGGCTCGTCATCATGTCAGAATTGTGTTTGAGCTCTTTTAAACTTTTTTAAACCCCGCCCTCTGTCAGCAGGGATATTATAACAGAAGACGAACCTTTTTTGAGATCCTTGAAACGGTCACAGAACAGCATTTAATTCCATTCTCCGAGTCGGCTTGTGTACATTAAACATTAAAGTATCATATCTGAAAATAAATCATACATTTTTCATCAGGTGTTTAATGAGACGTTTACAAGTAATGAGTGTAGAATCCGATCACAACAAACGCTGATACAGTAGTAGTTCTATAGAAAGTAAAGACTTAATACTGTTATTTAATATGTAAATATAACAAAATGCATATGAGCTTTATATTCACGTCTGTTCATTATAACTTGTTTTTTTTAACACAGTTCATTTTCCACTGTGAATGCATTGATGTACACGGAGGTGACATTTCCAGTTAAAACTCTTCCCTCACTGCGAGCACCGATGCGGTTTCTCTCCGGTGTGAATGCGCTGGTGCACTCGTGAGGTGACATTTCCGTTTAAAACTCTTCCCGCACTCGGAGCAGTTCTGATACGGTTTCTCTCCGGTGTGAATGCGCTGGTGCACTTCGTTTCGAGGTGACATTTCCGTTTAAAACTTCTTCCCGCACTCGGAGCACTGATACGGTTTCTCTCCGGTGTGAATGCGCTGGTGCACTTTGAGGTCACAATTTCACAATTTCCGCCATTTAAAACTCTTCCCGCACTCGGAGCACTGATGCGGTTTCTCTCCGGTGTGAATGCGCTGGTGCACTTTGAGGTGACATTGCCGTTTAAAACTCTTCCCGCACTCGGAGCACTGATACGGTTTCTCCCTGGTGTGAATGCGCTGGTGCACTTCGAGGTGACATTTCAGCTTAAAATTCTTCCCGCACTCGGAGCACTGATGCGGTTTCTCTCCGGTGTGAATGCGCTGGTGCCTTTTGAGACCGCTACGTTGTATAAAACTCTTCCCGCACTCGGAGCAGCTGTAGGGTTTCTCTCCCGTGTGGATGCGCTGGTGCGATTGGAAGTTAGACTCTTGGTTGAAACTCTTGCCGCATTGCGAGCAGCAATACGGCTTTTCTCCCCGGTGGATGCTCTGGTGATGCTGCAGAGAACTTTTGTGATTAAAGCTCTTCCCGCATTGAGAGCAGTGATACGGCTGTTCTCCCGTGTGGATGCGCTTGTGCTCCAGGAGGACGCTCTCGAAGGCGAAAGCTCTTTCCGCATTGTGAACACCGATGCGACTTTTCCATGGTGTGCGTGCGTTTGTGTCTTTGGAATTGGGTGATGTGAGCGAAAGTCTTCCCGCAGTGCGAGCACTGATACGGACGCTCTCCTGTATGGATGCGTTGGTGCCTTTTCAGGTTACACTTGAATGTAAATCTGCTGCCGCACAGTAAACAAGCGAAGGGTTTCTCTCCCGTGTGGATGATTTGGTGGAGTTTTAAACTGTCGCTGCGATTGAAGCTCTTCCCGCACTGCGAGCATCGGTACGGCTTCTCGCCGCTGTGAAGGTGCTGGTGCTGTTTGAGATGAAAGCTCTGGCTGAAACTCTTGCCGCACTCTAAGCACTGGAACGGTTTGTCTTCTGAATGGATGCATTGGTGCAGCTGTAAGCTACTCAGCTGAGTAAAACTCTTCCCACAGTAGGAACAGTGGTGAAGGTCTGAGGGCGTAACTACTTGACTGCTCATGCTGCATATGCGTGTGTCGTGTCTCTAACAAGAAAAAAGAAATGAAAGACAGAGTGAGACTGAAATTTCCACTTTACTCTGTAAACATGACGGACATGATGGTCAAACGATACTCCATAAACCTAAAACCACACATATTAGTGCGCAAGGTATTTTGCACTTTGGAGACGAAGGCTTTAAGAGTAAATCCCAGTCACACAAAGCTGGGCCCCTGAGCAAGGCTCTTAATCCGATGCTCAGTTCAATGATTGAGATAAGTGTCTCTCAGAAGAGAGTCAAACAGAACATGTATCACATCAATCCGGAGGGGAGAGACACAGCATACTGTATTAGGACAATAAAATTGTAATAACAGAGAGTTTTACTGGGTGATTGACTTCAAGGGCTGACGAGGTTTACGGTACCTAAGCAAAAATAAATAAATAAACATGCAAAAAAAATACAATGAGTTATGGGACCTGCCTAGCAAAACAAAATGAGCGAAAAGAAGTAATTCAAAAGGCGTCTGACTCCCTACTAACCAATATACAAGATTTACAAACAAGGTTCAAAAGTCTGGAGACAACTCCTTCCAAACAAAACAAATAACCATCAACAAACAAAAGCACAAAAAACAAACAAACAAACCAAATAAAATAAATAAATAAATAAATAAATAAACCAAAGCAACCAAACAATCAAATAAACCAACCAAACAAACCAAACAAAACAAAAAAAACAACCAAATAAATAAATAAAAACAAACCAAAACAACCAAACAAACCAAAACAAAAAAAAAAAAAAAAAACAACCAAAAAAAAAAAAAAAAACCAAAAAAAAACAACCAAGCAAACCTCCTCCACCTCTTCCATCACCACCCGCTGTCTTTTACACAGCGCCACCTACGGTCTCTAAACGGTAACAACATTGCAGGTCTCACCACAGTCCTATATACTTTCCTATAAACGATATCCTTCTTTCACACATCATCCATTTGTAACATTAAGTTAATAGTGTTTATTTATTAATTTCAAATTTTTTTACCCATTTTAATTGATTCCAGCATCAGAAGCGAACTCATGATGATAAGTGTGTGTGTGTGTGTGTGTGTGTGTGTGTGTGTGTGTGTGTGTGTGTGTGTGTGTGTGTGTGTGTGTGAGAGAGAGATCAGGAATTCTGTCTGTTTGCTTTGTGAACCTTTATTTTCTAAATCAAACCCACTTTTACTTTCACTTACTTCAGTAGAGAAACATCAGCTCCATCCAGCAGCACCAACGCGTTTCTTTCTCCAAAACACCAACTAATGTCTCCATGCAGATCTCCAGCATCTATTCTTCTCCTCCTCCAGGATCTTCTCCTCCTTCTGCACTTTCTGCTGGAGGTCGGAAAATCACATCTTTTGGTGCATTTCTGCCACCTACAGGAACGGAGTAAAAAAAAAAAACCGTCCGAAAAAAATCCAACAAATATATAAATAAAAAAAGAGCAAACAGAGAAAAAAGAAATAGTAAGATGAAAAAGTAAAAAAAAAGGAATGGAAAATGAGAAAACAAGGGATAAGAGAAATGAGGACAAATGAGAGGGAAAAAAGGATAATAGAATATCAGATGGGAAAAGAAAAGAGGAAAATGAGGAGGAAAAAAGAGAAAAGAGAAAAAAAAGTGGAAAAGGTGAAAAAGGAGAAAAAAAGAATGAATAAAAAAACATGAATAGAAACAAAGAGAAAAAAAGAGGTTAAAAAGAGTGATAAAAAGAAAAATTGGAAAAGGGACACACACACACACACACACACACACACACACACACAACACATCACACAGGGAACCCCAGCATGGATTTTATTGTAGGATATTTCATGTACATACAGTATGACAATAAACATGAATCTTATATATATATATATATATATATATATATATATATATATATATATATATATATATATATATATATTATATCTATATATCATATAATATAATTGAAACAACAGAAATATCCCTTCATGAACAAAATACACACACACACACACTTTATATGTATACATATGTACTAGCACTGGAAAATCCCAAACAGTGTGAAGGTCTGTAACACAATAATCACAACACTAATATTTTTTCCTATTTATAGTATTTGGTGGTTGATCTTCTCATCTTCACATTGGCGTTATGAAATCGTAGACATGGTAGCTCATGTGATCAGAATAGCACATCTCTTGATGTACACAATGATGTGTGTTGAAGGTCTGTGCTTTGTTTCCTATGATAATGGGAGGTGGTAGTCCAGTGGTTAAGGTGTTGGACTCTGGACTGGAAGACCATAGGTTCAAAACCCACCACCACCAAGCAGACCACAAGAACTTCCATACAATAAAACAATAAACCTTCTAATCTGGGGAGAAGATCCTAAGAACAAAAGCTCTCTGTAACAAACTTCGGCGCCCATCCTTGAACCCCTCCCTTACCCCCTGGGGATATGGCAGGATCATGGAATCTCAACTTAGAACGGGAATTTAAGTTACAACATATGCATACTTTGTTAATCCTATCTTTAATGTGATTAACTGTACATTGTTTGGTACCATTTTAAAGGTTTTAGTGTGGTAGAAAATATGTTCTCATTCTCATATTAGTAGAACAGACCAGAATTAAAGATAATATACTGTTCTACTGATATGGTAATTGTTCCAAATCCCCCCCTGGGGATGAGAAGGAGAACTAAGACTGGCTCTCTTTCAATAACAAAAGGTTGGTCAAGCTTTTATGACCGGGGGTTTACGATGGTGGTTCAGGTATTTAAGGAAATTTGGTGAAATTGATGAAACACTCAAGTAAGTCTTAAAGTATTCTTAAGATAAAATACTTAAATTATAATCTACAACAGGAAGCATTCGCTAGCCAGAACTTCCCGCACAGTCTATGTGTGTATCTTCTGCCAGGTAAAATATATAATTCAATAAGACTTTACCTACTCTTAGAGTATATAATTCTTAAAGTAACCTGCCAATAGGAAGAAACCAGTAATAATAAAAACAGTAATAATAATAACTCTAACAATTCTTTGTTATATACATTTATAAAAGATCATTTAACTAACCTTGCTATCTTTGCTTTATTATTTGTTTGATATGGTAACTTGTATTAATTGATTATAGCCTGGAAAATAAATGTAAGATTATTGTAATATGTAAAATCTCCTGAAGTCATTTATGTGTAATAAATTATATAGTCTGGTGTTACCGCAAATCTATGAGCAGGATAGTACAAACAGGAGGCTCATGAGTGGATGGAGCATAGAGCACAACGCCTGAGACCTGCTGATTCCTGACTATCACTGACTTAGCAAGTTATAACTAAGTGGCTAAAATAAACTATTCTTTATGAATGAGCAAGCATTGGGCGGCCTACTTAAAGAATATTAGTTTAGCGTTATATCCTCTGACTAAGATTCAGACTGGCGAGTTTGTGTCCGTGAGCATGTGTAGCAACTATCACTGACTTAGCAAGTTATAACCAAGTGGCTAAAATAAACTATTCTTTATGCATGAGCATAATGCAAATCTCTGAGCGACCCCAGGCTCGTAATTAATGATTAAATGAAAAGAAGGAATGCTGAGAATCATCTATTAAAATTAAAGTTAAATATTATTATAAATTGGAGTCAGATACTAGTTTAAATTTTAATGAATATAACAAACTACAATCCATTGTAGTCATTTTTGACAACAGCGCAGAAAAGACATACACGCAGCATACCTTCACCCACACCAGTGGATTCCGTCGTTGGGCTACTGGGAGGTAGATCTAATAGCTGGTAACCTCTATGTAATATCAAAATCTCTGGGGGAACCTCCTAAAAAAGGCATCTTATAATTCTTAAATCTCAGTTCGATTAGCAGCGTTTAGGTCTTGCGTGAACATGTTGGTGTCGCTGGAGTTGTCCAGACTGGTTAAAACTCTTCCCACACTGTGAGCACAGGTATGGTTTCTCTCCTGTATGAATGCGCTGGTGCGTCTTGAGGACACTCCCATAATTAAAACTCTTTCCGCACTCCGAGCAGCTGTAAGGTTCTTCTCCGGTGTGAATGCGCTGATGTATCTTCAGACCACTTTGATTAGAAAAACTCTTTCCCGCACTGCGAGCACTTGTAGGGTTTCTCTAGGGTGTGAGTGCGCTCGTGTATTCGGAGAGAACTTCTCTGTATAAAGCACTTCCCGCACTCGGAGCACTGATGCGGTTTCTGTCCGGTGTGAATGCGCTGGTGCACTTTGAGACAGCTACGTTGTATAAAACTCTTCCCGTACTCGGAGCAGCTGTAGGGTTTCTCTCCCGTGTGGATGCGCTGGTGCGATTGAAAGTTACACTCTCGGTTGAAACTCTTGCCGCATTTCGAGCAGCGATACGGCTTTTCTCCCCGGTGGATGCTCTGGTGATGCTGCAGAGATCTTTTATGATTAAAGCTCTTCCCACATTGAGAACAGTGATACGGCTGTTCTCCCGTGTGGATGCGCTGGTGCTCCAGGAGGACGCGCTCGAGTCGAAAGCTCTTTCCGCATTGTGAACACGAATGCGACTTCATCACCACATGAGTGCGTTTGTGTTTACGGAAACACGTCTTGTCGGCGAAACTCCTCCCGCAGTGAAAACACTGATGCGGTTTTTCTCCCGTATGGATGCGTTGGTGCGTCCGGAGGTTGCAATGGGAAGCAAACCTACTTCCACACAGCGAGCAGATGAAGGGTTTCTCTCCCGTGTGGACTCTCTCATGCGCTCGGAGAAGACACGGCTTACCGAACGTCCTCCCACACTTCGAACAAGAGAATGGTTTCCACCCTGTATGGACGTGTCGGTGTGTATTAAGAGTGGACTGGTGAGTAAACCTTTTCCCGCACTGGGTGCATCCGCTGGTGCGCGCCAAGACTAGAACGGTGAGCGAATGTCCTTCCACAGTGTGAGCAAGCAAACGGTTTCTCTCCCGTATGAGTGCGCTGGTGGAGTTTGAGGTAGAAAGGCCTGCTGAAGCTCTTTCCACATTGTGAACAGTTATAAGGCTTCTCTCCCGAGCGGATGCACTGGTGTCTCTGGTGAAGGTTCCGAGTGTAGTTCCACTTGACCGCTTGCATGACCGGCGGTCTTTGGATCGTTACTGGAGTCCATCGCTAACATCGTGTTGTCTGTGTGTGTCTAAAGAGAGCCATAGAAAATGTCTGTAACATGAAAAATAGAATACAAAATGCAAATTATTATTTTAATCATCAAATATTCTACCAATTATTCCATCGATTAATCATATAAGAGTATAAATAACACTAATAACATTTACCTGACAGTGCAAACAGTTAAATGATACATGACAGTAAAATTACAGTAATAAAGTGATTACCTGGTTTCTTTAAAAACTGTATAACAACAATTAAACACAACACTGTTCCACCGAGGCTCGCTGATTATTCGATGGATCGATTGATTATTCGATAGTTGATTGATGGAACTATCGGCAAAAAAACAAACTGATATCCCCCCCCCCCCCCCCCCCCCCCCCCCCCACCCCCCCCCCCCCCCCCCAACAGCAACACCACCCCCCCCCCCCCCCCCCCCCACCCCCCCGCCCCCCCCCAGCACCCCCACACACCAACACATAAGATAACCCAAAACACCCCCCCACCCCACACCCCCGCCCACTCCCCCCACCCCCCCCCCCCCCCCCCCCCCCCCCCCCCTCCCCCCCCCCCCCCCCCAATTTTTTTCCCCCCCCCCCCCCCCCCCCCCCCAAAATAGTTTTCTGTCATTATACAGCACAACAGCGGCCTCTAGAGGCAAATCACTGGCACTACATACAGTTTTCTATACATTTCGAATGTAACTGTTTATTCTTTATTTTTGTAATAAAGTTCAGGACCCTCCTTGAAATGCCTTGTTAAAGCCAAGTATTAACACATCCTCACCCAAATTAAACAGCTGAAGAACCATGGATACACTCCACACTAAATAAATCACAAACAAAACACCCTAATGAGGATGGGGTTCTCTCTGGAGTCTGACTTTCATTCTCACACACTATAATTAAGCATATTATGTAAGGAGGTGTGTAACCCAGTGGTTAAGGTGTTGGACTCTGGACTGGAAGATCACGGGTTCAAACCCCACCACCAAACCAAGCTGCCACAAATGGGTCCTTGAGCAAGGCCCTTAACCCTCACTTGCTCAGTTGTAAGTCGCTCTGGATAAGGGCATCTGCCAAATACTTTTAATGTAAATGTAAAGCTGTGTGGGTACTGTGGTTTAGTGGTTAGCATGTTCACCTCACACCTCCAGGGTCGGGGTTCGATTCCCATCCTCCCCATGTGTGTGTGTGGAGTTTGTGCATGTTCTCCCCGTGCCTCAGGGGTTTTTCTCTGGGTTCTCCGGTTTCCTCATCGGTCCAGTCCAAAAACATGCACGGGAGATTGTATGAATGTGTGTGTGTGTGTGTGTGATGGGTTGGTATTCCATCCAGGGTGTATCCTGCCTTAATGCCTATAGACGTCTGAGATAGACACAGACTCCCCCTGACCCGAGGGAAGATCAGATAAAGCACTAGAAGATGAATGAATGAATGTAAAGCTGCTTTGTGACAATGGCAATTATAAAAAGAGCAAATA
>JACRUU010000017.1:1148962-1178829 GCA_030449085.1 Kryptopterus vitreolus
AAGGAAGGACAAATGGAAGAATAAAGGATGGAGGGAAAGAAAAGAAAAACAATCAAAGGAGTGAAAGAAGGAAGGAAAGAATGAAAGAAACAAAAAGTCAGGACTTTCTTCCATCATTTATTCCTCTATAAATGCTGTGCTTGATGTTGAACAGTATTTTGGTGATCCGTACATTAAACCAATCAAAACAAGTTGCAAACTGAGCACCACCTACCCTGATTGGCCAGTATCCATAATCATCCATGTAGCCCAAGAACAGGTTCTCACTGAAGATAAGCAGGGTTGATCTTGGTTACTACCTGGATGCATGACCTCCTTGGTTAAATTAGGTTGCTGGTGGAAGAGGTGTTAGTGAGGGCCAGCAGGGGGCGCTTTACCCTGGGGGATACTATACTGTCAAATAGCAGTGATTTGGGGTCCTGACTCTGTGCTCATTAAAAATCCCAGGATGTCTAAAAGAGTAGAGACATGTCCTCGTCCTCCTGAGCAAATTCACCCATTGGCCTCGTAACCATCACCATATCTACTGTCTTCATCATCCTGTCTCCTCTGCACCTGTAAGCTGGTTTGTGGTGGGAGTTCTGGTGCACTATGGCAGCCATCGCATCGTCCAGGTGGATGCTGTACACTGGTGATAGATGAGGAGGAGAAGGAGGTGGAGATCCAACTCTCATAATGTAAATTGCATTGAGAGTCTATAAAACGTATAAATGTAATGAATTAATTAATTGCTGTATAAATGTAATGAATTAATTAATTGTTGGATTGCTAAATGTAATGAATTAATCCCATAAACAATTGTTGGAAAGGAATTGCTTTCATTGCTGATTGTTATCTTATCCTCGTAAAAAAAAGTTGCAGAGCCCCCCCCCCAAATTTATCGCAGAGGCCAAGTTCCAACGCCACGCCACTTTGGCTCTGGAGCAAGGCCTTTAATCCTCTGTGCTCCAGTAAGCACTGTATCATGATGATAACTCCACCTCAGGAGAAACGTAAATCTAATCAGGAAAAAAAAAGGTTTATTATAAATGAGCATTTTGACAATTGATTCCCAGTGACCCCAAACATCCAGGGATTAACAGCATATAAGGGGTATATTTTTGATGACGAGTAACTTACAGTACAAACCTTTGACGTTTCGAATGATTAAACACATCGTCCTGCTGGTCCAGACCTTCAGCCTAAAAACACTCGGAAGGTTAAAGGAGAATGAGTAATCACTAAAACTATGAATGATTTATTGTGTAAACAACAGGACACAAACAGGTTCGATCAGGTCTCGTCCAGCTTCTCTCTCTGGTGGATGCCTTGGTGTTTCCGGAGACTTCCTGGGTAAGTAAAATGTTTCCCACACTGCAGGCACTGGTACAGTTTTTCCCCGGTGTGGCTGAGCTGATGTATCTTGAGGCCTCCTTTTTTAATGAAACTCTTCTTGCACTGAGAGCACTTGTAGGGCTTTTCCCCCGTGTGAATGCGCTTTAAGTGTGCTATGCTGATTAAAACTCTTCCCGCAGTTGGAGCAGCTGTAGGGTTTCTCTCCCGTGTGAATGCGTTGATGTGACTGGAGATTGTTCTGATGGTTGAAAGTCTTGCCGCACTGTAAACAGTAATACGGCCGGTCGCCTCTGTGGACTATCTGATGTCTCTGGAGGGATCCGTCATGATTAAAACTCTTCCCGCACTGAGGACAGTGGTACGGCTGTTCTCCGGTGTGGATGCGCTGGTGCAGCTTGAGGGAACGTTCTAGATGGAAACTCCTCCCACATTTTGAGCAGTGATGTTTCTTTGCCGTGCAATAATGTCCTTACCTTATTGTTGATTAATGAACACTGTCATTTATAAATAAATAAACAGCACAGCACACACACACACACACACACACACACACACACACACACACACACACACACAACCTTAACAATATCCTGTAGAAATTTACCAATTTGCCAAAAGTAATGTAAGCTTATATTTACTTAATACAAAAAGGTTCAATATTTAGAGAATGAACAGACTGTAATAATTGAATCATTGTTTATGTTGAGAAAAGTACAATCTCACCTGCAAAATAATTATTGATTACTCTTTCAAAATAATTACAAACTAAAGCTCAAAGAATCACTTCTAAGATAAATAAATAAATAAACTCGTGTACCTTCTGGAAAGAGTGATGTTCCGGTTTTCCGTGGCTTGATTTGTGTTTGGTGTGGAAACGCAGAACTACGGAATGAATACGTCACTATATTTTCCGAGTAGAAGTGGGCGGAGCTTACACAGTCTATACAGCAGTATTCTACACTGAAAACTCAAACACAATTTCACACACCAATGCTCTGATGACGCAGAAGATGACGTTCATTTTGTGGCACTTCTGCAGTGATATTAATACGGTGAGGTTCCTTTTCTGGATAATCTGTTTGATCTTCCTCATTTTGGTTCCTCTGGCTGTATAAACAGAAACGGATTGAGATGTTTGTGTCGAGAGTACGGAGCAGGTGGAGAAGAGGAGCGATTTGTGACCTATGATGTCTAAAAGACAAGAGTGGAGTGGAAGTGTGTAGCCCAGTGATAAGGTCTCCGATCAGAAGATCGCAGGCTCAAACCCCACAACCACCAAGCTACCACTCGTGGGCCCTTGAGCAAGGCCCTTAACTCCTCAATTGCTTCAGATTGTAAGTCGCTCTGAATAAGGGCGTCTGCCAAATGCCGTAAATGTAAGTGTAAATGAGAAGGATGGGCCGCTGTGGCTCCCCCTAGTGGGAGCACCTGGAAAACAAAGAAAATTGTGGACTATTAGAATAAAAATTGTTCATTTTTCATTCGAAAACAAACAAGATGGAGAAGTTACACGGCTCATCATCGTGTCAGAATTGTGTTTGAGCTCTTTTAAACTTTTTTAAACCCCGCCCTCTGTCAGCAGGGATATTATAACAGAAGACGAACCTTTTTTGAGATCCTTGAAACGGTCACAGAACAGCATTTAATTCCATTCTCCGAGTCGGCTTGTGTACATTAAACATTAAAGTATCATATCTGAAAATAAATCATACATTTTTCATCAGGTGTTTAATGAGACGTTTACAAGTAATGAGTGTAGAATCCGATCACAACAAACACTGATACAGTAGTAGTTCTATACAAAGTAAAGACTTAATACTGTTATTTAATATGTAAATATAACAAAATGCATATGAGCTTTATATTCACGTCTGTTCATTATAACTTGTTTTTTTTAACACAGTTCATTTTCCACTGTGAATGCATTGATGTACACGGAGGTCACATTTCCAGTTAAAACTCTTCCCTCACTGCGAGCACCGATGCGGTTTCTCTCCGGTGTGAATGCGCTGGTGCACTGTGAGGTGACATTTCCGTTTAAAACTCTTCCCGCACTCGGAGCACTGATACGGTTTCTCTCCGAGTGTGAATGCGCTGGTGCACTTCGAGGTGACATTTCCGTTTAAAACTTCTTCCCGCACTCGGAGCACTGTGATACGGTTTCTCTCCGGTGTGAATGCGCTGGTGCACTTTGAGGTCACAATGCCATTTAAAACTCTTCCCGCACTCGGAGCACTGATGCGGTTTCTCTCCGGTGTGAATGCGCTGGTGCACTTTGAGGTGACAATGCCATTTAAAACTCTTCCCGCACTCGGAGCACTGATGCGGTTTCTCTCCGGTGTGAATGCGCTGGTGCACTTCGAGGTGACATTTCAGTTTAAAATTCTTCCCGCACTCGGAGCACTGTGATGCGCTGGTGCACGGTTTCTCTCCGGTGTGAATGCGCTGGTGCACTTCGAGGTAACTTTCCGTTTAAAACTCTTCCCGCACTGCAGTGATACTTTCTGAGACCGCTGCGATGTATAAAACTTTAAAACTTCCCGCACTCGGAGCAGTGTGAGCACCGATGCAGTTTCTCTCCTGGTGTGAATGCGCTGGTGCACTTTGAGGTCAAAATTCCATTTAAAATTCTTCCCGCACTCGGAGCACTGATGCGGTTTCTCTCCGGTGTGAATGCGCTGGTGCTTTTGAGACCGCTACGTTGTATAAAACTCTTCCCGCACTCGGAGCAGCTGTAGGGTTTCTCTCCCGTGTGGATGCGCTGGTGCGATTGGAAGTTAGACTCTTGGTTGAAACTCTTGCCGCATTGCGAGCAGCAATACGGCTTTTCTCCCCGGTGGATGCTCTGGTGATGCTGCAGAGATCTTTTGTGATTAAAGCTCTTCCCGCATTGAGAGCAGTGATACGGCTGTTCTCCCGTGTGGATGCGCTTGTGCTCCAGGAGGACGCTCTCGAGGCGAAAGCTCTTTCCGCATTGTGAACACCGATGCGACTTTTCCATGGTGTGCGTGCGTTTGTGTTTTTGGAATTGGCTCATGTGAGCGAAAGTCTTCCCGCAGTGCGAGCACTGATACGGACGCTCTCCTGTATGGATGCGTTGGTGCGTTTTCAGGCCACACTTGAATGTAAATCTGCTGCCGCACAGTAAACAAGCGAAGGGTTTCTCTCCCGTGTGGATGATTTGGTGGAGTTTTAAACTGTCGCTGCGATTGAAGCTCTTCCCGCACTGCGAGCATCGGTACGGCTTCTCGCCGCTGTGAAGGTGCTGGTGCTGTTTGAGATGAAAGCTCTGGCTGAAACTCTTGCCGCACTCTAAGCACTGGAACGGTTTGTCTTCTGAGTGGATGCATTGGTGCAGCTGTAAGCTACTCAGGCTGAGTAAAACTCTTCCCACAGTAGGAACAGTGGTGAAGGTCTGAGGGCGTAACTACTTGACTGCTCATGCTGCATATGCGTGTGTCGTGTCTCTAACGAGAAAAAAGAAATGAAAGACAGAGTTGAGACTGAAATTTCCACTTTACTCTGTAAACATGACGGACATGATGGTCAAACGATACTCCATAAACCTAAAACCACACATATTAGTGCGTAAGGTATTTTGCACTTTGGAGACGAAGGCTTTAAGAGTAAATCCCAGTCACACAAAGCTGGGCCCCTGAGCAAGGCCCTTAACCCGATGCTCAGTTCAAATGATTGAGATAAGTGTCTCTCAGAAGAGAGTCAAACAGAACATGTATTACATCAATCCGGGGGGGAGAGACACAGCATACTGTATTAGGACAATAAAATTGTAATAACAGAGAGTTTTACTGGGTGATTGACTTTAAGGGCTGACGAGGTTTACGGTACCTAAGCAAAAATAAATAAATAAACATGCAAAAAAAATACAATGAGTTATGGGACCTGCCTAGCAAAACAAAATGAGCGTAAAAGAAGTAATTCAAAAGGCGTCTGACTCCCTACTAACCAATATACAAGATTTACAAACAAGGTTCAAAAGTCTGGAGACAACTCCTTCCAAACAAAACAAATAACCATCAACAAACAAAAGCACAAAAAAAAACAAACAAACCAAAAAACCAAATAAAATAAATAAATAAATAAATAAAAATAAATAAAATAATAAATAAATAAATAAATAAACCAAAGCAACCAAACAATCAAATAAACCAACCAAAAAACAAATAAAAAAAAACCAAACCAAACAAACAAACCAAACAAAAAAAACAACCAAATAAATAAATAAAAACAAACCAAAACAACCAAACAAACCAAAACAAAAAAAACAACCAAGCAAACCTCCTCCACCTCTTCCATCACCACCCGCTGTCTTTTACACAGCGCCACCTACGGTCTCTAAACGGTAACAACATTGCAGGTCTCACCACAGTCCTATATACTTTCCTATAAACGATATCCTTCTTTCACACATCATCCATTTGTAACATTAAGTTAATAGTGTTTATTTATTAATTTCAAAATTTTTTACCCATTTTAATTGATTCCAGCATCAGAAGCGAACTCATGATGATAAGTGTGTGTGTGTGTGTGTGTGTGTGTGTGTGTGTGTGTGTGTGTGTGTGTGTGTGTGTGTGTGTGTGTGTGTGTGTGTAGAGAGAGATCAGGAATTCTGTCTGTTTGCTTTGTGAAACCTTTATTTTCTAAATCAAACCCACTTTTACTTTCACTTACTTCAGTAGAGAAACATCAGCTCCATCCAGCAGCACCAACGCGTTTCTTTCTCCAAAACACCAACTAATGTCTCCATGCAGATCTCCAGCATCTATTCTTCTCCTCCTCCAGGATCTTCTCCTCCTTCTGCACTTTCTGCTGGAGGTCGGAAAATCACATCTTTTGGTGCATTTCTGCCACCTACAGGAACGGAGTAAAAAAAAAAAACCGTCCGAAAAAAATCCAACAAATATATAAATAAAAAAAGAGCAAACAGAGAAAAAAGAAATAGTGAGATGAAAAAGTAAAAAAAAGGAATGGAAATGAGAAAACAAGGGATAAGAGAAATGAGGACAAATGAGAGGGAAAAAAGGATAATAGAATATCAGATGGGAAAAGAAAAGAGGAAAATGAGGAGGAAAAAAGAGAAAAGAGAAAAAAAGTGGAAAAGGTGAAAAAGGAGAAAAAAAGAATGAATAAAAAAACATGAATAGAAACAAAGAGGTTAAAAAGAGTGATAAAAAGAAAAATTGGAAAAGGGACACACACACACACACACACACCACACACACTCACACACACACACACACAGGGAACCCCAGCATGGATTTTATTGTAGGATATTTCATGTACATACAGTATGACAATAAACATGAATCTTATATATATATATATATATATATATATATATATATATATATATATATATATATATATATATATATATATAATTGAAACAACAGAAATATCCCTTCATGAACAAAATACACACACACACACACTTTATATGTATACATATGTACTAGCACTGGAAAATCCCAAACAGTGTGAAGGTCTGTAACACAATAATCACAACACTAATATTTTTTCCTATTTATAGTATTTGGTGGTTGATCTTCTCATCTTCACATTGGCGTTATGAAATCGTAGACATGGTAGCTCATGTGATCAGAATAGCACATCTCTTGATGTACACAATGATGTGTGTTGAAGGTCTGTGCTTTGTTTCCTATGATAATGGGAGGTGGTAGTCCAGTGGTTAAGGTGTTGGACTCTGGACTGGAAGACCATAGGTTCAAAACCCACCACCACCAAGCAGACCACAAGAACTTCCATACAATAAAACAATAAACCTTCTAATCTGGGGAGAAGATCCTAAGAACAAAAGCTCTCTGTAACAAACTTCGGCGCCCATCCTTGAACCCCTCCCTTACCCCCTGGGGATATGGCAGGATCATGGAATCTCAACTTAGAACGGGAATTTAAGTTACAACATATGCATACTTTGTTAATCCTATCTTTAATTGTGATTAACTGTACATTGTTTGGTACCATTTTAAAGGTTTTAGTGTGGTAGAAAATATGTTCTCATTCTCATATTAGTAGAACAGACCAGAATTAAAGATAATATACTGTTCTACTGATATGAGTAATTGTTCCCAAATCCCCCCCTGGGGATGAGAAGGAGAACTAAGACTGGCTCTCTTTCAATAACAAAAGGTTGGTCAAGCTTTTATGACCGGGGGTTTACGATGGTGGTTCAGGTATTTAAGGAAATTTGGTGAAATGATGATTGAAACACTCAAGCAAGTCTTAAAGTATTCTTAAGATAAAATACTTAAATTATAATCTACAACAGGAAGCATTCGCTAGCCAGAACTTCCCGCACAGTCTATGTGTGTATCTTCTGCCAGGTAAAATATATAATTCAATAAGACTTTACCTACTCTTAGAGTATATAATTCTTAAAGTAACCTGCCAATAGGAAGAAACCAGTAATAATAAAAACAGTAATAATAATAACTCTAACAATTCTTTGTTATATACATTTATAAAAGATCATTTAACTAACCTTGCTATCTTTGCTTTATTATTTGTTTGATATGGTAACTTGTATTAATTGATTATAGCCTGGAAAATAAATGTAAGATTATTGTAATATGTAAAATCTCCTGAAGTCATTTATATGTAATAAATTATATAGTCTGGTGTTACCGCAAATCTATGAGCCAGGATAGTACAAACAGGAGGCTCATGAGTGGATGGAGCATAGAGCACAACGCCTGAGACCTGCTGATTCCTGACTATCACTGACTTAGCAAGTTATAACTAAGTGGCTAAAATAAACTATTCTTTATGAATGAGCAAGCATTGGGCGGCCTACTTAAAGAATATTAGTTTAGCCGTTATATCCTCTGACTAAGATTCAGACTGGCGAGTTTGTGTCCGTGAGCATGTGTAGCAACTATCACTGACTTAGCAAGTTATAACCAAGTGGCTAAAATAAACTATTCTTTATGCATGAGCATAATGCAAATCTCTGAGCGACCCCAGGCTCGTAATTAATGATTAAATGAAAAGAAGGAATGCTGAGAATCATCTATTAAAATTAAAGTTAAATATTATTATAAATTGGAGTCAGATACTAGTTTAAATTTTAATGAATATAACAAACTACAATCCATTGTAGTCATTTTTGACAACAGCGCAGAAAAGACATACACGCAGCATACCTTCACCCACACCAGTGGATTCCGTCGTTGGGCTACTGGGAGGTAGATCTAATAGCTGGTAACCTCTATGTAATATCAAAATCTCCGGGGGAACCTCCTAAAAAAGGCATCTTATAATTCTTAAATCTCAGTTCGATTAGCAGCGTTTAGGTCTTGCGTGAACATGTTGGTGTCGCTGGAGTTGTCCAGACTGGTTAAAACTCTTCCCACACTGTGAGCACAGGTATGGTTTCTCTCCTGTATGAATGCGCTGGTGCGTCTTGAGGACACTCCCATAATTAAAACTCTTTCCGCACTCCGAGCAGCTGTAAGGTTCTTCTCCGGTGTGAATGCGCTGATGTATCTTCAGACCACTTTGATTAGAAAAACTCTTCCCGCACTGCGAGCACTTGTAGGGTTTCTCTAGGGTGTGAGTGCGCTCGTGTATTCGGAGAGAACTTCTCTGTATAAAGCACTTCCCGCACTCGGAGCACTGATGCGGTTTCTCGTCCGGTGTGAATGCGCTGGTGCACTTTGAGACAGCTACGTTGTATAAAACTCTTCCCGTACTCGGAGCAGCTGTAGGGTTTCTCTCCCGTGTGGATGCGCTGGTGCGATTGAAAGTTACACTCTCGGTTGAAACTCTTGCCGCATTTCGAGCAGCGATACGGCTTTTCTCCCCGGTGGATGCTCTGGTGATGCTGCAGAGATCTTTTATGATTAAAGCTCTTCCCACATTGAGAACAGTGATACGGCTGTTCTCCCGTGTGGATGCGCTGGTGCTCCAGGAGGACGCGCTCGAGTCGAAAGCTCTTTCCGCATTGTGAACACGAATGCGACTTCATCACCACATGAGTGCGTTTGTGTTTACGGAAACACGTCTTGTCGGCGAAACTCCTCCCGCAGTGAAAACACTGATGCGGTTTTTCTCCCGTATGGATGCGTTGGTGCGTCCGGAGGTTGCAATGGGAAGCAAACCTACTTCCACACAGCGAGCAGATGAAGGGTTTCTCTCCCGTGTGGACTCTCTCATGCGCTCGGAGAAGACACGGCTTACCGAACGTCCTCCCACACTTCGAACAAGAGAATGGTTTCCACCCTGTATGGACGTGTCGGTGTGTATTAAGAGTGGACTGGTGAGTAAACCTTTTCCCGCACTGGGTGCAGATGAACGGTTTCTCTCCCGTGTGGATCCGCTGGTGCGCGACCAAGACTAGAACGGTGAGCGAATGTCCTTCCACAGTGTGAGCAAGCAAACGGTTTCTCTCCCGTATGAGTGCGCTGGTGGAGTTTGAGGTAGAAAGGCCTGCTGAAGCTCTTTCCACATTGTGAACAGTTATAAGGCTTCTCTCCCGAGCGGATGCACTGGTGTCTCTGGTGAAGGTCCGAGTGTAGTTCCACTTGACCGCTTGCATGACCGGCGGTCTTTGGATCGTTACTGGAGTCCATCGCTAACATCGTGCTTGTCTGTGTGTGTCTAAAGAGAGCCATAGAAAATGTCTGTAACATGAAAAATAGAATACAAAATGCAAATTATTATTTTAATCATCAAATATTCTACCAATTATTCCATCGATTAATCATATAAGAGTATAAATAACACTAATAACATTTACCTGACAGTGCAAACAGTTAAATGATACATGACAGTAAAATTACAGTAATAAAGTGATTACCTGGTTTCTTTAAAAACTGTATACAACAATTAAACACAACACTGTTCCACCGAGGCTCGCTGATTATTCGATGGATCGATTGATTATTCGATAGTTGATTGATGGAACTATCGGCAAAAAAACAAACTGATATCTCCCCCCCCCCCCCCCAAACCCCCCCACCCCCCCCCCCCCCCCCCCCACCCCCCCCCCCCCCCCCCCCCCCCCACCCCCCCCCCCACCCCCCACCCCCCCCCCCCCCCCCCCCCCCTCCCCCCCCCAAAATAGTTTTCTGTCATTATACAGCACAACAGCGGCCTCTAGAGGCAAATCACTGGCACTACATACAGTTTTCTATACATTTCGAATGTAACTGTTTATTCTTTATTTTTGTAATAAAGTTCAGGACCCTCCTTGAAATGCCTTGTTAAAGCCAAGTATTAACACATCCTCACCCAAATTAAACAGCTGAAGAACCATGGATACACTCCACACTAAATAAATCACAAACAAAACACCCTAATGAGGATGGGGTTCTCTCTGGAGTCTGACTTTCATTCTCACACACTATAATTAAGCATATTATGTAAGGAGGTGTGTAACCCAGTGGTTAAGGTGTTGGACTCTGGACTGGAAGATCACGGGTTCAAACCCCACCACCAAACCAAGCTGCCACAAGTGGGTCCTTGAGCAAGGCCCTTAACCCTCACTTGCTCAGTTGTAAGTCGCTCTGGATAAGGGCATCTGCCAAATACTTTTAATGTAAATGTAAAGCTGTGTGGGTACTGTGGTTTAGTGGTTAGCATGTTCACCTCACACCTCCAGGGTCGGGGTTCGATTCCCATCCCATGTGTGTGTGTGGAGTTTGTGCATGTTCTCCCCGTGCCTCAGGGGTTTTTCTCTGGGTTCTCCGGTTTCCTCATCGGTCCAAAAACATGCACGGGAGATTGTATGAATGTGTGTGTGTGTGTGTGTGTGATAGGTTGGTATTCCATCCAGGGTGTATCCTGCCTTAATGCCTATAGACGTCCTGAGATAGACACAGACTCCCCGTGACCCGAGGGAAGATCAGGATAAAGCACTAGAAGATGAATGAATGAATGTAAAGCTGCTTTGTGACAATGGCAATTATAAAAAGAGCAAATAAAACTGAATTGAAGAATGAACCCATTTCATGATTGTCCAAGATTCCTGTCTTTAACCGAGTGGAAGGTGATGTTTGTGCATCCGGAGATCCTTTTCTGCTTCCCACACAGTGTGAGCAGCACTTTGTAAAATACTCAAACCAGCACTCTAACTTCCATCGCAGGTAAAATACTCAAACCAGTTCGAGTCAGAGATCACACCTATGCAGACATTTACATTATTCTGCGGTCATGTGGATTTCTGTTGAAGATCTTCTTGAATGTAAATAACCTGTACATAACAAACCAGATACATCACATTTACCAAACACTCATGTATGTGTATTACAAAACAGACTTCATATATTTTCCACATCAGTACTGTAGAACTATCACACACACACACACACACACACACACACACACACACACACACACACACACACACACACACACACACACACACACACACACACCACACACACACACAACACACACCACACACACACCTGTGTGTGTGATTATCAGGATTTCTGTCTGTTTGCTTTGTGAACCTTTATTTTCTAAATCAAACCCACTTTTCCTTTCACTTACTTCAGTAGAGAAACATCAGCTCCATCCAGCAGCACCAACGCGTTTCTTTCTGCCAAAACACCAACTAATGTCTCCATGCAGATCTCCAGCATCTATTCTTCTCCTCCTCCAGGATCTTCTCCTCCTTCTGCACTTTCTGCTGGAGGTCGGAAAATCACATCTTTTGGTGCATTTCTGCCACCTACAGGAATGGAGTGTGGAACAAAAATCCCAAAACCCACCTCATGTTGTTCCATCACCCTAAAAGGACTTCTATCAGGGTTTTAAAATAACTTGATATGCTTTGATAAATCTTCCAAAATATCACATCATTACCTTCTCCAAGAAGTCATTTATTATATGTCATGTTTTCCTAAAGAAAGAAAAAAAAATGTGTGTTGTATAAATAAATAAATAACATAAATAGATTAAGAAAAAAGAAAGAAAGAAGGGAAATTGAAAAGAGAAAAAGGAAAAATAAAAGAAAAATTGTCAGGAAAAAGATAAAAAAAATGGACTTTTGTTTTGCTTTGTTATGAGATTTTTTACTTTTAATGAACATGAATTAAAAAAAAAATGACAAACTTCATATACAAACTAAACAACCAATGAAAACTCAAGGATGTACATATTATTATTATTATTATTATTATTATTATTATTATTATTATTATTATTATTATTATTTTTTGGACTGTACACATAAAATCCGTTTTAGCAGACTGAAATTGTGTTTCTAGAACAAGCTTGAGCAAATCAAATCAAATGATGATCCATATATATATATATATATATATATATATATATATATATATATATATATATATATATATATATATATATATATATATATATATATATATTCAGCCAAATGTTAAACCGTGCAGATTTTATTTTTTAATTATAAAGGACACATTTTATTTAACGATACAAATTTTATTTTTTAAGAACAGACGCCGATAAAAACCCGAAAGGTGGATAATAGACCAGAAACATTGATCAGACCTCGAAAACGTCAATCGGAAATTCCACTGGCCAGTAGATGGCGCCAAAGACTGAAACAAAAAATTATAATGGAATCTCAGGATGAAACACCAGAGCAGAATTATACCTTTAAATGCGGAATGAAACAAATTTGAGTTTGGATATTCATGTAAATGTTGATCAGTCGTGAACATGAGCTGGTAAATCATCCGATCACTTCAAAATCACACCTGCATCTCTTTTGTTTATTCATTTTGTGTTCATTAATCTACCGCAACATCTCCCGCGTGATAACCAGAGAATACCAGTGTGGAGGCGTCCTATAAACACTGTGGAACCAGCAACAATCCACTGGCCTGGTGGACAAAATTGTAAACATGGGTGGTAATTTTGGTGCACACAGTCCATTCGAGATGTGAGACTCTTTCCCCCACTTTGAGTTCTTGTGCAGGCACATGACATCAACTATGAAACGTTAGAAGGAAGCATCCCGCGCTGTTCACACTCATCCAGTTGGTGAACAGCTCGGTGTTTCCGGTAAGTACTCGCGTAACCAAAACTCTTCCCGCACTGTGAGCACTGGTACGGCTTTTCCCCAGTGTGCTTGCGCTGGTGTACACTGAGGGCACGTTGATACGTGAAGCTCCGCCCACACTGCGAGCACGTATACTGCTTTTCTTCCACGTGACTGAGCTGATGCGCTTTGAGACTCCGCTGCTGATTGAAACTCTTCCCACACTCCGAGCACTGATGAGCTTTTCCCCCCCGAGTGAATGCTCTGGTGCGCTTTGAGGTGATTCTGTTGGTTGAAACTCTTCCCGCACTCGGAGCAGCTGTAGGGTTTCTCTCCAGTGTGGACGCGCAAGTGTAACTGGAAATTATACTCCCGGTTGAAACTCTTCCCGCACTGCAAACACTGGTGTGGTTTTTCTCCCGTGTGAATGCGCTGGTGCGCTTTGAGGTGATTTTGTTGGTTGAAACTCTTCCCGCACTCGGAGCAACGGTAGGGTTTCTCTCCAGTGTGGATGCGTTTATGTAGCTGGAAATTATACTCCCGGTTGAAACCCTTCCCGCAGTGTGAACAGTAATAGAGCTTTTCTCCCCGGTGGATGCTCTGGTGACTCTTGAGGGATCTCTCGTGATTAAAACTCTTCCCACATTGAGAACAGTGATACGGCTGTTCTCCGCTGTGGATGCGCTGGTGTAGCTGGAGAGAACTCTCCTGATTAAAACTCCGCCCACACTGTGAACACTGATACGATTTCTCTGCCACGTGGGTTCGTTGGTGTTTTTGTAAACAAGTCTTTTCTGCAAAACTCCTTCCGCACTGGGAACACTGGTAAGGCTTCTCTCCCGTGTGGTGTTTTTTGAGATTGCACTTGCGTGTAAATCGCTTCCCGCAGTCTAAACACACAACTGGTTTTCGTCCCGTATGGATTTTATGGCGGAGCTGTGGCGCATGGAAACCAGTCTTTATAAAAAGTATACCATCGTTCAGTTGAGGATCACTGGAGTCCACTGTAGACATTATGGTGTGTTTCTGTTTCTATAAAAGGCAAATACAAGGCAGTATTTTACCAATAATTTCCCAAAAAATACTTATCCAAAAAGACCACTCACATCCCTGTAACTGTACTGCACATAAACAAAACCCAGCATTTATTTACTGACTCTTTGGTAGACCAAAACGGAAAGAAAAATCGCAAAGGGAAAGTGTTGAATAATACAACCTAAAACTCCAATCTGGCTTATTCTTATTTACTCAAATAAATGGACATTTGGTGTCAGGATAAGGATGAGGTTTGAGTATGGTTCCTCTTGAGGTGTTTGAGAACAAATGTTATACAAATATAATACAATTAAATTGGATTTTTTTTTTTAAAATTGCAAACTTATTTATTTATTTCATATTTCGAAGGTCTTTCTAAGTGCTTCATTAAGGTTAATATATTTCTTACAAGCAGCCAATAATTGTTGCTCTACAGTTGTCAATAACAGTAACATTCTACTCACTGGCCAGCCAATCAGCACCTCAGATCAAGTGTTCTAGTGTCAATATCTACACATAACTTCTTCTGTGGAGAACCATGTGAACCCATCAAACATCTGAACCTCAGTCACGTGTCCTAATCTGCCAGACCATGATTAGATGATCTTGACTGTGGAAATGCACAGGCCTGGTTTGTAAGAGATTATCAAGACTTTGTTTTGAGAAATCAAACCTGAATTCAGCTCAGAAATCCACTTACCTCAGGACCATGGATTTAATCAGATGTTGATGCTGTTATTTTTCACATCAGTGAGATCTGAAAAGTTGTGTCTGCAGATGTTAACCACTGTGAGTCTATGCTGCATCCCCAGATGTTAACCACTGTGAGTCTATGCTGCGTATCCCCAGATGTTAACCACTGTGAGTCTATGCTGCGTCCAGTGTAACAGATGTTAGACCACTGTGCGTCTCCAGAAGTGTTCTCCAGTAGACATGGAGAGCTTCTCTTCTTCTGCTGGAGGTTGGAGAACCATCTTTTGGTGCATTTCTGCCACCTACAGGGATGGAGTGTGATGTTTTCCTGTGAATAAATGCCACCTTTGATGAAAAGATCACATTTTCTCAAACATATTGATGGATGATGTAAACATGAGCTGCTGGACTGATCCTCTGACAGAAATCACTGGAGTTTACTGTTTATTTTGCCACAAACCTCACACAATATCACCAAAAGAGTGCAGACACGTGTCATAAGTCCTGTATGTACTTTGTAAGCATCGCATTTGACAATTAGTCCCAATTTGCTCTTATTACATTTACGTCATTTGGCACAGAACCTTATCCAGAGCAACTTTACAACTGAGCCATTGAGGGTTAAGGGCCTTACTCAAGGGCCCACTAGTAGGCAGCTTTGTGGAGCTGGGAATTTGACCCTCGGACCTTCCGGTCCAAAGCCACCGAGCTGCCACCTTTCCTCCTACTTCCCTCCACTCTCCTGAGAAGATGTTTTTATCTAGATCTTGGAGTGTGTTTAAGGACATTAGTTTTCATCAGTGACACGTCATCTCAAAGGTGTTCTGTACAATTTACACCAGAACTCTTTAGCTCGAGATCTTCCACTCCAACGCATGTAAAGAAGAGCTTCTACACAGGAATTGTCCTGCTGGAACAGGTTTGAGTAATCCAAGATCAAGTGAATGCAACATTTTATTAAACTGCATGAGATGTGTGATACATGTGAGTGCCTTCAAAACTTGTGGTAATAGTTTGGAGAAGAACCATATGTGGAATGAAAGATCAGGTAGCCCAAAGAAGGAAGGACAAATGGAAGAATAAAGGATGGAGGGAAAGAAAAGAAAAACAATCAAAGGAGTGAAAGAAGGAAGGAAAGAATGAAAGAAACATTTCTCAGGACTTTCTTCCATCATTTATTCCTCTATAAATGCTGTGCTTGATGTTGAACAGTATTTTGGTGATCCGTACATTAAACCAATCAAAACAAGTTGCAAACTGAGCACCACCTACCCTGATTGGCCAGTATCCATAATCACATGTAGCCCAAGAACGTTCTCACTGAAGATAAGCAGGGTTGATCTTGGTTACTACCTGGATGCATGACCTCCTTGGTTAAATTAGGTTGCTGGTGGAAGAGGTGTTAGTGAGGGCCAGCAGGGGGCGCTTTACCCTGGGGGATACTATACTGTCAAAAAGCAGAGATTTGGGGTCCTGACTCTGTTGCTCATTAAAAATCCCAGGATGTCTAAAAGAGTAGAGACATGTCCTCGTCCTCCTGAGCAAATTCACCCATTGGCCTCGTAACCATCACCATATCTACTGTCTTCATCATCCTGTCTCCTCTGCACCTGTAAGCTGGTTTGTGGTGGGAGTTCTGGTGCACTATGGCTGCCATCGCATCGTCCAGGTGGATGCTGTACACTGGTGACAGATGAGGAGGAGAAGGAGGTGGAGATCCAACTCTCATAATGTAAATTGCATTGAGAGTCTATAAAACGCTGTCTAAATGTAATGAATTAATTAATTGCTGGATTGCTGAGTGTTTTTATCCTCATAAACAAAAAGGAATGACTGATTTCACTAATTGTATTTGCGTAAAAAGTTGCAGTAGCCCCCCCCCCAAATTTATCGCAGAGGCTAAGTTCCAAAACCACACGCAAATAACGCCACTTTGGCCACTTTGGAGCAAGGCCTTTAATCCTCTGTGCTCCAGTAAGCACTGTATCATGATGATAACTCCACCTCAGGAGAAACGTAAATTAAGCGCTAATCAGGAAAAAAAAAAAGGTTTATTATAAATGAGCATTTTGACAATTGATTCCCAGTGACCCCAAACATCCAGGGATTAACAGCATATAAGGGGTATATTTTTGATGACGAGTAACTTACAGTACAAACCTTTGACGTTTCGAATGATTAAACACATCGTCCTGCTGGTCCAGACCTTCAGCCTAAAAACACTCGGAAGGTTAAAGGAGAATGAGTAATCACTAAAACTATGAATGATTTATTGTGTAAACAACAGGACACAAACAGGATTCGATCAGGTCTCGTCCAGCTTCTCTCTCTGGTGGATGCCTTGGTGTTTCCGGAGACTTCCTGGGTAAGTAAAATGTTTCCCACACTGCAGGCACTGGTACAGTTTTTCCCCGGTGTGGCTGAGCTGATGTATCTTGAGGCCTCCTTTTTTAATGAAACTCTTCTTGCACTGAGAGCACTTGTAGGGCTTTTCCCCCGTGTGAATGCGCTGGTGCGCTAAGTGTGCTATGCTGATTAAAACTCTTCCCGCAGTTCGGAGCAGCTGTAGGGTTTCTCTCCCGTGTGAATGCGTTGATGTGACTTGGAGATTGTTCTGATGGTTGAAAGTCTTGCCGCACTGTAAACAGTAATACGGCCGGTCGCCTCTGTGGACTATCTGATGTCTCTGGAGGGATCCGTCATGATTAAAACTCTTCCCGCACTGAGGACAGTGGTACGGCTGTTCTCCGGTGTGGATGCGCTGGTGCAGCTTGAGGGAACGTTCTAGATGGAAACTCCTCCCACATTTTGAGCAGTGATGTTTCTTTGCCGTGCAATAATGTCCTTACCTTATTGTTGATTAATGAACACTGTCATTTATAAATAAATAAACAGCACAGCACACACACACACACACACACACACACACACACACACACACACACAACCTTAACAATATCCTGTAGAAATTTACCAATTTGCCAAAAGTAATGTAAGCTTATATTTACTTAATACAAAAAGGTTCAATATTTAGAGAATGAACAGACTGTAATAATTGAATCATTGTTTATGTTGAGAAAAGTACAATCTCACCTGCAAAATAATTATTGATTACTCTTTCAAAATAATTACAAACTAAAGCTCAAAGAATCACTTCTAAGATAAATAAATAAATAAACTCGTGTACCTTCTGGAAAGAGTGATGTTCCGGTTTTCCGTGGCTTGATTTGTGTTTGGTGTGGAAACGCAGAACTACGGAATGAATACGTCACTATATTTTCCGAGTAGAAGTGGGCGGAGCTTACACAGTCTATACAGCAGTATTCTACACTGAAAACTCAAACACAATTTCACACACCAATGCTCTGATGACGCAGAAGATGACGTTCATTTTGTGGCACTTCTGCAGTGATATTAATACGGTGAGGTTCCTTTTCTGGATAATCTGTTTGATCTTCCTCATTTTGGTTCCTCTGGCTGTATAAACAGAAACGGATTGAGATGTTTGTGTCGAGAGTACGGAGCAGGTGGAGAAGAGGAGCGATTTGTGACCTATGATGTCTAAAAGACAGAGTGGAGTGGAAGTGTGTAGCCCAGTGATAAGGTCTCCGATCAGAAGATCGCAGGCTCAAACCCCACAACCACCAAGCTACCACTCGTGGGCCCTTGAGCAAGGCCCTTAACTCTCAATTGCTGAGATGTAAGTCGCTCTGAATAAGGGCGTCTGCCAAATGCCGTAAATGTAAGTGTAAATGAGAAGGATGGGCCGCTGTGGCTCCCCCTAGTGGGAGCACCTGGAAAACAAAGAAAATTGTGGACTATTAGAATAAAAATTGTTCATTTTTCATTCGAAAACAAACAAGATGGAGAAGTTACAAGGCTCATCATCGTGTCAGAATTGTGTTTGACCTCTTTTAAACTTTTTTAAACCCCGCCCTCTGTCAGCAGGGATATTATAACAGAAGACGAACCTTTTTTGAGATCCTTGAAACGGTCACAGAACAGCATTTAATTCCATTCTCCGAGTCGGCTTGTGTACATTAAACATTAAAGTATCATATCTGAAAATAAATCATACATTTTTCATCAGGTGTTTAATGAGACGTTTACAAGTAATGAGTGTAGAATCCGATCACAACAAACGCTGATACAGTAGTAGTTCTATACAAAGTAAAGACTTAATACTGTTATTTAATATGTAAATATAACAAAATGCATATGAGCTTTATATTCACGTCTGTTCATTATAACTTGTTTTTTTTAACACAGTTCATTTTCCACTGTGAATGCATTGATGTACACGGAGGTGACATTTCCAGTTAAAACTCTTCCCTCACTGCGAGCACCGATGCGGTTTCTCTCCGGTGTGAATGCGCTGGTGCACTGTGAGGTGACATTTCCGTTTAAAACTCTTCCCGCACTCGGAGCACTGATACGGTTTCTCTCCGGTGTGAATGCGCTGGTGCACTTCGAGGTGACATTTCCGTTTAAAACTCTTCCCGCACTCGGAGCACTGATACGGTTTCTCTCCGGTGTGAATGCGCTGGTGCACTTTGAGGTCACAATGCCATTTAAAACTCTTCCCGCACTCGGAGCACTGATGCGGTTTCTCTCCGGTGTGAATGCGCTGGTGCACTTTGAGGTGACAATGCCATTTAAAACTCTTCCCGCACTCGGAGCACTGATGCGGTTTCTCTCCGGTGTGAATGCGCTGGTGCACTTCGAGGTGACATTTCAGTTTAAAATTCTTCCCGCACTCGGAGCAGTGATACGGTTTCTCTCCGGTGTGAATGAGTTGGTGCACTCTGAGACCGCTGCGATTTCCGTATAAAACTTCTTCCCGCACTCGTGAGCACCGATGCAGTTTCTCTCCTGGTGTGAATGCGCTGGTGCACTTTGAGGTCAAAATTTCCATTTAAAATTCTTCCCGCACTCGGAGCAGTGATACGGTTTCTCTCCGGTGTGAATGAGTTGGTGCACTCTGAGACCGCTGCGATGTATAAAATTCTTCCCGCATTGTGAGCACCGATGCAGTTTCTCCCTGGTGTGAATGCGCTGGTGCACTTCGAGACCGCTGCGATGTATAAAACTCTTCCCGCACGCGAGCACCGATGCAGTTTCTCTCCGGTGTGATGCGCTGGTGCAAAACTCTTCCCGCACTCGGAGCAGCTGTAGGGTTTCTCTCCCGTGTGGATGCGCTGGTGCGATTGGAAGTTAGACTCTCGGTTGAAACTCTTGCCGCATTGCGAGCAGCAATACGGCTTTTCTCCCCGGTGGATGCTCTGGTGATGCTGCAGAGATCTTTTGTGATTAAAGCTCTTCCCGCATTGAGAGCAGTGATACGGCTGTTCTCCCGTGTGGATGCGCTTGTGCTCCAGGAGGACGCTCTCGAGGCGAAAGCTCTTTCCGCATTGTGAACACCGATGCGACTTTTCCATGGTGTGCGTGCGTTTGTGTCTTTGGAATTGGCTCATGTGAGCGAAAGTCTTCCCGCAGTGCGAGCACTGATACGGACGCTCTCCTGTATGGATGCGTTGGTGCCTTTTCAGGCTACACTTGAATGTAAATCTGCTGCCGCACAGTAAACAAGCGAAGGGTTTCTCTCCCGTGTGGATGATTTGGTGGAGTTTTAAATTGTCGCTGCGATTGAAGCTCTTCCCGCACTGCGAGCATCGGTACGGCTTCTCGCCGCTGTGAAGGTGCTGGTGCTGTTTGAGATGAAAGCTCTGGCTGAAACTCTTGCCGCACTCTAAGCACTGGAACGGTTTGTCTTCTGAGTGGATGCATTGGTGCAGCTGTAAGCTACTCGGCTGAGTAAAACTCTTCCCACAGTAGGAACAGTGGTGAAGGTCTGAGGGCGTAACTACTTGACTGCTCATGCTGCATATGCGTGTGTCGTGTCTCTAACAAGAAAAAAGAAATGAAAGACAGAGTGAGACTGAAATTTCCACTTTACTCTGTAAACATGACGGACATGATGGTCAAACGATACTCCATAAACCTAAAACCACACATATTAGTGCGCAAGGTATTTTGCACTTTGGAGACGAAGGCTTTAAGAGTAAATCCCAGTCACACAAAGCTGGGCTCCTGAGCAAGGCCCTTAACCCGATGCTCAGTTCAATGATTGAGATAAGTGTCTCTCAGAAGAGAGTCAAACAGAACATGTATTACATCAATCCGGGGGGGAGAGACACAGCATACTGTATTAGGACAATAAAATTGTAATAACAGAGAGTTTTACTGGGTGATTGACTTTAAGGGCTGACGAGGTTTACGGTACCCAAGCAAAAATAAATAAATAAACATGCAAAAAAAATACAATGAGTTATGGGACCTGCCTAGCAAAACAAAATGAGCGAAAAGAAGTAATTCAAAAGGCGTCTGACTCCCTACTAACCAATATACAAGATTTACAAACAAGGTTCAAAAGTCTGGAGACAACTCCTTCCAAACAAAACAAATAACCATCAACAAACAAAAGCACAAAAAACAAACAAACCAAACAAACCAAAGAAAATAAATAAATAAATAAACCAAAGCAACCAAACAATCAAATAAACCAACCAAAAGAATTAATAAATAAATAAACCAAACCAAACAAACAAACCCAAACAAAAAAACCAACCAAAAGAATTAATAAATAAATAAACTAAAGCAACCAAACAAACCAAAACAAAAAACCAGCCCAATAAACCAAGCAAACAAAACCAACCAAGCAAACCTCCTCCACCTCTTCCATCACCACCCGCTGTCTTTTACACAGCGCCACCTACGGTCTCTAAACGGTAACAACATTGCAGGTCTCACCACAGTCCTATATACTTTCCTATAAACGATATCCTTCTTTCACACATCATCCATTTGTAACATTAAGTTAATAATGTTTATTTATTAATTTCAAATTTACCAATTTTTAATTGATTCCAGCATCAGAAGCGAACTCATGATGATAAGTGTGTTTTCATCAGCTCCATCCAGCAACACCAACGCGTTTCTTTCTCCAAAACACCAACTAATGTCTCCATGCAGATCTCCAGCATCTATTCTTCTCCTCCTCCAGGATCTTCTCCTCCTTCTGCACTTTCTGCTGGAGGTCGGAAAATCACATCTTTTGGTGCATTTCTGCCACCTACAGGAATGGAGTGTGGAACAAAAATCCCAAACCCACCTCATGTTGTTCCATCACCCTAAAATGACTTCTATCAGGGTTGTAAAAGAACTTGATATGCTTTGATAAATCTAATAGTTTTTTTTATGCTTTGATAAAAAATATCACATCATCACTATCTCCAAGAAGTCATTTATTATATGTCATGTTTTCCCAAGAAATAAAAAAGTATGCGTATAAATAAATAAATAAATAAATAAATAAATAAATAAATAACATTACATAACATAACATAATAAATAGATTAACAAAAAAGAAAAGGAAATTGAAAAGAGAAAAAGCAAAAGGGTAAAGGAGAACCAGAAAAAAGGAAACGTTGAAAGGAAAAAGAAAAGAAAAATTGACAGTAAAAAGATGAAAAATGGATTTTTGTTTTGCTTTGTTATGAGATTTTTTACTTTTAATGAACCTGAATAAAAAAAAATGACAAACTTCATATACAAACTCCACAACCATGAAAACTCAAGGATGTACATATTATTATTATTATTATTATTATTATTATTATTATTATTTTGGACTGTACACATATAAATCCGTTTTAGCAGACTGAAATTGAGTTTCTAGAACAAGCTTGAGCAAAAATCAAATCAAATGATGATCCATATATATATATATATATATATATATATATATATATATATATATATATATATATATATATATATATATTCAGCCAAATGTTAAACCGTGCAGATTTATATTTTGCAGATTTTATTTTTTAATTATAAAGGACACATTTTATTTAACGATACAGAACTCGAAAACCTCACCAGAAAATTCCACTGGCCAGTAGATGGCGCCAAAGACTGAAACAAAAAATTATAATGGAATCTCAGGATGAAACACCAGAGCAGAATTATACCTTTAAATGCGGAATGAAACAAATTTGAGTTTGGATATTCATGTAAATGTTGATCAGTCGTGAACATGAGCTGGTAAATCATCTGATCACTTCAAAATCACACCTGCATCTCTTTTGTTTATTCATTTTGTGTTCATTAATCTACCGCAACATCTCCCGCGTGATAACCAGAGAATACCAGTGTGGAGGCGTCCTATAAACACTGTGGGACCAGCAACAATCCACTGGCCTGGTGGACAAAATTGTAAACATGGCTGGTAATTTTGGTGCACACAGTCCATTAGAGATGTGAGACTCTTTCCAAAATGACGTTTGGTGTGGAAACGCAGAACTACGGAATGAATACGTCACTATATTTTCCGAGTAGAAGTGGGCGGAGCTTACACAGTCTATACAGCAGTATTCTACACTGAAAACTCAAACACAATTTCACACACCAATGCTCTGATGACGCAGAAGACGACGTTCATTTTGTGGCACTTCTGCAGTGATATTAATACGGTGAGGTTCCTTTTCTGGATAATCTGTTTGATCTTCCTCATTTTGGTTCCTCTGGCTGTATAAACAGAAACGGATTGAGATGTTTGTGTCGAGAGTACGGAGCAGGTGGAGAAGAGGAGCGATTTGTGACCTATGATGTGTAAAAGACAGAGTGGAGTGGAAGTGTGGAGCCCAGGGATAAGGTCTCTGATCAGAAGATCGCAGGCTCAAACCCCACAACCACCAAGCTACCACTCGTGGGCCCTTGAGCAAGGCCCTTAACTCTCAATTGCTGAGATGTAAGTCGCTCTGAATAAGGGCGTCTGCCAAATGCCGTAAATGTAAGTGTAAATGAGAAGGATGGGCCGCTGTGGCGCCCCCTAGTGGGAGCACCTGGAAAACAGAAAATTGTGGACTATTAGAATAAAAATGTTCATTTTTCATTCAAAATCAAACAAGATGGAGAAGTTACACGGCTCGTCAGCGTGTCAGAATTGTGTTTGAGCTCTTTTAAACTTTTTTAAACCCCGCCCTCTGTCAGCAGGGATATTATAACAGAAGACGAACCTTTTTTGAGATCCTTGAAACGGTCACAGAACAGCATTTAATTCCATTCTCCGAGTCGGCTTGTGTACATTAAACATTAAAGTATCATATCTGAAAATAAATCATACATTTTTCATCAGGTGTTTAATGAGACGTTTACAAGTAATGAGTGTAGAATCCGATCACAACAAACACTGATACAGTAGTAGTTCTATAGAAAGTAAAGACTTAATACTGTTATTTAATATGTAAATATAACAAAATGCATATGTGCTTTATATTCACGTCTGTTCATTATAACTTGTTTTTTTTAACACAGTTCATTTTCCACTGTGAATGAATTGATGTACACGGAGGTGACATTTCCAGTTAAAACTCTTCCCTCACTGCGAGCACCGATGCGGTTTCTCTCCGGTGTGAATGCGCTGGTGCACTGTGAGGTGACATTTCCGTTTAAAACTCTTCCCGCACTCGGAGCAGTGATACGGTTTCTCTCCGGTGTGAATGCGCTGGTGCACTTTGAGGTCACAATTCCATTTAAAACTCTTCCCGCACTCGGAGCACTGATGCGGTTTCTCTCCGGTGTGAATGCGCTGGTGCACTTCGAGGTGACATTTCAGTTTAAAATTCTTCCCGCACTCGGAGCAGTGATACGGTTTCTCTCCGGTGTGAACGACTTCGTGCACTTTGAGACCGCTGCGATGTATAAAACTCTTCCCGCACTGCGAGCACCGATGCAGTTTCTCTCCGGTGTGAATGCGCTGGTGCACTTTGAGGTCACAATTCCATTTAAAATTCTTCCCGCACTCGGAGCACTGATGCGGTTTCTCTCCGGTGTGAATGCGCTGGTGCCTTTTGAGACCGCTACGTTGCATAAAACTCTTCCCGCACTCGGAGCAGCTGTAGGGTTTCTCTCCCGTGTGGATGCGCTGGTGCGATTGGAAGTTAGACTCTCGGTTGAAACTCTTGCCGCATTGCGAGCAGCAATACGGCTTTTCTCCCCGGTGGATGCTCTGGTGATGCTGCAGAGATCTTTTGTGATTAAAGCTCTTCCCGCATTGAGAGCAGTGATACGGCTGTTCTCCCGTGTGGATGCGCTGGTGCTCCAGGAGGACGCTCTCGAAGCGAAAGCTCTTTCCGCATTGTGAACACCGATGCGACTTTTCCATGGTGTGCGTGCGTTTGTGTCTTTGGAATTGGGTGATGTGAGCGAAAGTCTTCCCGCAGTGCGAGCACTGATATGGACGCTCTCCTGTATGGATGCGTTGGTGCGTTTTCAGGTTACACTTGTACGTAAATCTGCTGCCGCACAGTAAACAAGCGAAGGGTTTCTCTCCCGTGTGGATGATTTGGTGGAGTTTTAAACTGTCGCTGCGATTGAAGCTCTTCCCGCACTGCGAGCATCGGTACGGCTTCTCGCCGCTGTGAAGGTGCTGGTGCTGTTTGAGATGAAAGCTCTGGCTGAAACTCTTGCCGCACTCTAAGCACTGGAACGGTTTGTCTTCTGAGTGCATGCATTGGTGCAGCTGTAAGCTACTCGGCTGAGTAAAACTCTTCCCACAGTAGGAACAGTGGTGAAGGTCTGAGGGCGTAACTACTTGACTGCTCATGCTGCATATGCGTGTGTCGTGTCTCTAACGAGAAAAAAGAAATGAAAGACAGAGTGAGACTGAAATTTCCACTTTACTCTGTAAACATGACGGACATGATGGTCAAACGATACTCCATAAACCTAAAACCACACATATTAGTGCGCAAGGTATTTTGCACTTTGGAGACTAAGGCTTTAAGAGTAAAAACAAAGCTGGGCCCCTGAGCAAGGCCCTTAACCCGATGCTCAGTTCAATGATTGAGATAAGTGTCTCTCAGAAGAGAGTCAAACAGAACATGTATTACATCAATTCGGGGGGGAGAGACACAGCATACTGTATTAGGACAATAAAATTGTAATAACAGAGAGTTTTACTGGGTGATTGACTTCAAGGGCTGACAAGGTTTACGGTACCTAAGCAAAAATAAATAAATAAACAAGCAAAAAAAATACAATGAGTTATGGGACCTGCCTAGCAAAACAAAATGAGCGAAAAGAAGTAATTCAAAAGGCGTCTGACTCCCTACTAACCAATATACAAGATTTACAAACAAGGTTCAAAAGTCTGGAGACAACTCCTTCCAAACAAAACAAATAACCATCAACAAACAAAAGCACAAAAAACAAACAAACAAACCAAATAAAAATAAATAAATAAATAAATAAATAAATAAACCAAAGCAACCAAACAATCAAATAAACCAACCAAACAAACCAAAACAAAAAAAACAACCAAATAAATAAATAAAAACAAACCAAAACAACCAAACAAACCAAAACAAAAAAAAACAACCAAGCAAACCTCCTCCACCTCTTCCATCACCACCCGCTGTCTTTTACACAGCGCCACCTACGGTCTCTAAACGGTAACAACATTGCAGGTCTCACCACAGTCCTATATACTTTCCTATAAACGATATCCTTCTTTCACACATCATACATTTGTAACATTAAGTTAATAGTGTTTATTTATTAATTTCAAATTTTTTTACCCATTTTAATTGATTCCAGCATCAGAAGCGAACTCATGATGATAACCAGTGTGTGTGGTGTTTGTGTGTGTGTGTGTGTGTGTGTGGTGTGTGTGTGTGTGTGTGTGTGTGTGTGGGAGAGAGAGAGAGATCAGGAATTCTGTCTGTTTGCTTTGTGAACCTTTATTTTCTAAATCAAACCCACTTTTACTTTCACTTACTTCAGTAGAGAAACATCAGCTCCATCCAGCAGCACCAACGCGTTTCTTTCTCCAAAACACCAACTAATGTCTCCATGCAGATCTCCAGCATCTATTCTTCTCCTCCTCCAGGATCTTCTCCTCCTTCTGCACTTTCTGCTGGAGGTCGGAAAATCACATCTTTTGGTGCATTTCTGCCACCTACAGGAACGGAGTAAAAAAAAAAAACCGTCCGAAAAAAATCCAACAAATATATAAATAAAAAAAGAGCAAACAGAGAAAAAAGAAATAGTGAGATGAAAAAGTAAAAAAAAGGAATGGAAAATGAGAAAACAAGGGATAAGAGAAATGAGGACAAATGAGAGGGAAAAAAGGATAATAGAATATCAGATGGGAAAAGAAAAGAGGAAAATGAGGAGGAAAAAAGAGAAAAGAGAAAAAAAAGTGGAAAAGGTGAAAAAGGAGAAAAAAAGAATGAATAAAAAAACATGAATAGAAACAAAGAGGTTAAAAAGAGTGATAAAAAGAAAAATTGGAAAAGGGACACACACACACACACACACACACACACACACACACACACACAGCCACTCACACAGGGAACCCCCAGCATGGATTTTATTGTAGGATATTTCATGTACATACAGTATGACAATAAACATGAATCTTATATATATATATATAATTGAAACAACAGAAATATCCCTTCATGAACAAAATACACACACACACACACTTTATATGTATACATATGTTACTAGCACTGGAAAATCCCAAACAGTGTGAAGGTCTGTAACACAATAATCACAACACTAATATTTTTTCCTATTTATAGTATTTGGTGGTTGATCTTCTCATCTTCACATTGGCGTTATGAAATCGTAGACATGGTAGCTCATGTGATCAGAATAGCACATCTCTTGATGTACACAATGATGTGTGTTGAAGGTCTGTGCTTTGTTTCCTATGATAATGGGAGGTGGTGGTAGTCCAGTGGTTAAGGTGTTGGACTCTGGACTGGAAGATCCATAGGTTCAAAACCCCACCACCACCAAGCAGACCACAAGAACTTCCATACAATAAAACAATAAACCTTCTAATCTGGGGAGAAGATCCTAAGAACAAAAGCTCTCTGTAACAAACTTCGGCACCCATCCTTGAACCCCTCCCTTACCCCCTGGGGATATGGCAGGATCATGGAATCTCAACTTAGAACGGGAATTTAAGTTACAACATATGCATACTTTGTTAATCCTATCTTTAATGTGATTAACTGTACATTGTTTGGTACCATTTTAAAGGTTTTAGTGTGGTAGAAAATATGTTCTCATTCTCATATTAGTAGAACAGACCAGAAAATAAAGATAATATACTGTTCTACTGATATGAGTAATTGTCCCAAATCCCCCCTGGGGATGAGAAGGAGAACTAAGACTGGCTCTCTTTCAATAACAAAAGGTTGGTCAAGCTTTTATGACCGGGGGATTTACGATGGTGGTTCAGGTATTTAAAGGAAATTTGGTGAAACACTCAAGTAAGTCTTAAAGGATTCTTAAGATAAAAATACTTAAATTATAATCTACAACAGGAAGCATTCAGTAGCCAGAACTTCCCGCACAGTCTCTGTGTGTATCTTCTGCCAGGTAAAATATTTAATTCAATAAGACTTTACCTACTCTTAGAGTATATAATTCTTAAAGTAACCTGCCAATAGGAAGAAACCAGTAATAATAAAAACAGTAATAATAATAACTCTAACAATTCTTTGTTATATACATTTATAAAAGATCATTTAACTAACCTTGCTATCTTTGCTTTATTATTTGTTTGATATGATAACTTGTATTAATTGATTATAGCCTGGAAAATAAATGTAAGATTATTGTAATATGTAAAATCTCCTGAAGTCATTTATGTGTAATAAATTATATAGTCTGGTGTTACCGCAAATCTATGAGCAGGATAGTACAAACAGGAGGCTCATGAGTGGATGGAGCATAGAGCACAACGCCTGAGACCTGCTGATTCCTGACTATCACTGACTTAGCAAGTTATAACTAAGTGACTAAAATAAACTATTCTTTATGCATGAGCAAGCATTGGGCGGCCTACTTAAAGAATATTAGTTTACCGTTATATCCTCTGACTAAGATTCAGACTGGCGAGTTTTGTCCGTGAGCATGTGTAGCAACTATCACTGACTTAGCAAGTTATAACCAAGTGGCTAAAATAAACTATTCTTTATGCATGAGCATAATGCAAATCTCTGAGCGACCCCAGGCTCGTAATTAATGATTAAATGAAAAGAAGGAATGCTGAGAATCATCTATTAAAATTAAAGTTAAATATTATTATAAATTGGAGTCAGATATGAGTTTAAATTTTAATGAATATAACAAACTACAATCCATTGTAGTCATTTTTGACAACAGCGCAGAAAAGACATACACGCAGCATACCTTCACCCACACCAGTGGATTCCGTCGTTGGGCTACTGGGAGGTAGATCTAATAGCTGGTAACCTCTATGTAATATCAAAATCTCTGGGGGAACCTCCTAAAAAAGGCATCTTATAATTCTTAAATCTCAGTTCGATTAGCAGCGTTTAGGTCTTGCGTGAACATGTTGGTGTCGCTGGAGTTGTCCAGACTGGTTAAAACTCTTCCCACACTGTGAGCACAGGTATGGTTTCTCTCCTGTATGAATGCGCTGGTGCGTCTTGAGGACACTCCCATAATTAAAACTCTTTCCGCACTCCGAGCAGCTGTAAGGTTCTTCTCCGGTGTGAATGCGCTGATGTATCTTCAGACCACTTTGATTAGAAAAACTCTTCCCGCACTGCGAGCACTTGTAGGGTTTCTCTAGGGTGTGAGTGCGCTCGTGTATTCGGAGAGAACTTCTCTGTATAAAGCACTTCCCGCACTCGGAGCACTGATGCGGTTTCTCTCCCGTGTGAATGCGCTGGTG
>JACRUU010000017.1:1179329-1246829 GCA_030449085.1 Kryptopterus vitreolus
CCTACAGGAACGGAGTAAAAAAAAAAAACCGTCCGAAAAAAATCCAACAAATATATAAATAAAAAAAGAGCAAACAGAGAAAAAAGAAATAGTGAGATGAAAAAGTAAAAAAAAAGGAATGGAAAATGAGAAAACAAGGGATAAGAGAAATGAGGACAAATGAGAGGGAAAAAAGGATAATAGAATATCAGATGGGAAAAGAAAAGAGGAAAAAGAGGAGGAAAAAAGAGAAAAGAGAAAAAAAAGTGGAAAAGGTGAAAAAGGAGAAAAAAAGAATGAATAAAAAAACATGAATAGAAACAAAGAGGTTAAAAAGAGTGATAAAAAGAAAAATTGGAAAAGGGACACACACACACACACACACACACACAGGGAACCCCAGCATGGATTTTATTGTAGGATATTTCATGTACATACAGTATGACAATAAACATGAATCTTATATATATATATATATATATATATATATATATATATATATATATATATATATATATATATATATATAATTGAAACAACAGAAATATCCCTTCATGAACAAAATACACACACACACACACTTTATATGTATACATATGTACTAGCACTGGAAAATCCCAAACAGTGTGAAGGTCTGTAACACAATAATCACAACACTAATATTTTTTCCTATTTATAGTATTTGGTGGTTGATCTTCTCATCTTCACATTGGCGTTATGAAATCGTAGACATGGTAGCTCATGTGATCAGAATAGCACATCTCTTGATGTACACAATGATGTGTGTTGAAGGTCTGTGCTTTGTTTCCTATGATAATGGGAGGTGGTAGTCCAGTGGTTAAGGTGTTGGAGTTGGACTCTGGACTGGAAGATCCATAGGTTCAAAACCCACCACCACCAAGCAGACCACAAGAACTTCCATACAATAAAACAATAAACCTTCTAATCTGGGGAGAAGATCCTAAGAACAAAAGCTCTCTGTAACAAACTTCGGCGCCCATCCTTGAACGTACCAAACTCGTTCCCTTACCCCCTGGGGATATGGCAGGATCATGGAATCTCAACTTAGAACGGGAATTTAAGTTACAAACATATGCATACTTTGTTAATCCTATCTTTAATGTGATTAACTGTACATTGTTTGGTACCATTTTAAAGGTTTTAGTGTGGTAGAAAATATGTTCTCATTCTCATATTAGTAGAACAGACCAGAATTAAAGATAATATACTGTTCTACTGATATGGTAATTGTTCCCAAATCCCCCCCTGGGGATGAGAAGGAGAACTAAGACTGGCTCTCTTTCAATAACAAAAGGTTGGTCAAGCTTTTATGACCGGGGGTTTACGATGGTGGTTCAGGTATTTAAGGAAATTTGGTGAAACACTCAAGCAAGTCTTAAAGTATTCTTAAGATAAAATACTTAAATTATAATCTACAACAGGAAGCATTCGCTAGCCAGAACTTCCCGCACAGTCTATGTGTGTATCTTCTGCCAGGTAAAATATATAATTCAATAAGACTTTACCTACTCTTAGAGTATATAATTCTTAAAGTAACCTGCCAATAGGAAGAAACCAGTAATAATAAAAACAGTAATAATAATAACTCTAACAATTCTTTGTTATATACATTTATAAAAGATCATTTAACTAACCTTGCTATCTTTGCTTTATTATTTGTTTGATATGATAACTTGTATTAATTGATTATAGCCTGGAAAATAAATGTAAGATTCTTGTAATATCTAAAATCTACCTGAAGTCATTTATATATAATAAATTATATAGTCTGGTGTTACCGCAAATCTATGAGCCAGGATAGTACAAACAGGAGGCTCATGAGTGGATGGAGCATAGAGCACAACGCCTGAGACCTGCTGATTCCTGACTATCACTGACTTAGCAAGTTATAACTAAGTGGCTAAAATAAACTATTCTTTATGAATGAGCAAGCATTGGGCGGCCTACTTAAAGAATATTAGTTTAGCGTTATATCCTCTGACTAAGATTCAGACTGGCGAGTTTGTGTCCGTGAGCATGTGTAGCAACTATCACTGACTTAGCAAGTTATAACCAAGTGGCTAAAATAAACTATTCTTTATGCATGAGCATAATGCAAATCTCTGAGCGACCCCAGGCTCGTAATTAATGATTAAATGAAAAGAAGGAATGCTGAGAATCATCTATTAAAATTAAAGTTAAATATTATTATAAATTGGAGTCAGATATGAGTTTAAATTTTAATGAATATAACAAACTACAATCCATTGTAGTCAATTTTTTTGACAACAGCGCAGAAAAGACATACACGCAGCATTCCTTCGCCCACACCAGTGGATTCCGTCGTTGGGCTACTGGGAGGTAGATCTAATAGCTGGTAACCTCTATGTAATATCAAAATCTCCGGGGGAACCTCCTAAAAAAGGCATCTTATAATTCTTAAATCTCAGTTCGATTAGCAGCGTTTAGGTCTTGCGTGAACTTGTTGGTGTCGCTGGAGTTGTCCAGACTGGTTAAAACTCTTCCCACACTGTGAGCACAGGTATGGTTTCTCTCCTGTATGAATGCGCTGGTGCGTCTTGAGGACACTGCCCATAATTAAAACTCTTTCCGCACTCCGAGCAGCTGTAAGGTTCTTCTCCGGTGTGAATGCGCTGATGTATCTTCAGACCACTTTGATTAGAAAAACTCTTCCCGCACTGCGAGCACTTGTAGGGTTTCTCTCGGGTGTGAGTGCGCTCGTGTATTCGGAGAGAACTTCTCTGTATAAAGCTCTTCGCGCATTCGGAGCACTGATGCGGTTTCTCTCCGGTGTGAATGCGCTGGTGCACTTTGAGACAGCTACGTTGTATAAAACTCTTCCCGTACTCGGAGCAGCTGTAGGGTTTCTCTCCCGTGTGGATGCGCTGGTGCGATTGGAAAGTTGGACACTCTCGGTTGAAACTCTTGCCGCATTTCGAGCAGCGATACGGCTTTTCTCCCCGGTGGATGCTCTGGTGATGCTGCAGAGATCTTTTGTGATTAAAGCTCTTCCCGCATTGAGAACAGTGATACGGCTGTTCTCCCGTGTGGATGCGCTGGTGCTCCAGGAGGACGCGCTCGAGTCGAAAGCTCTTTCCGCATTGTGAACACGAATGCGACTTCATCACCACATGAGTGCGTTTGTGTTTACGGAAACACGTCTTGTCGGCGAAACTCCTCCCGCAGTGAAAACACCGATGCGGTTTTTCTCCCGTATGGATGCGTTGGTGCGTCCGGAGGTTGCAATGGGAAGCAAACCTACTTCCACACAGCAAGCAGATGAAGGGTTTCTCTCCCGTGTGGACTCTCTCATGCGCTCGGAGAAGAAATGGCTTACCGAACGTCTCTTGTTCCCACACTGCGAACAAGAGAATGGTTTCCACCCTGTATGGACGTGTCGGTGTGTATTAAGAGTGGACTGGTGAGTAAACCTTTTCCCGCACTGGGTGCAGATGAACGGTTTCTCTCCCGTGTGGATCCGCTGGTGCGCGACAAGACTAGAACGGTGAGCGAATGTCCTTCCACAGTGTGAGCAAGCAAACGGTTTCTCTCCCGTATGAGTGCGCTGGTGGAGTTTGAGGTAGGAAAGGCCTGCTGAAGCTCTTTCCACATTGTGAACAGTTATAAGGCTTCTCTCCCGAGCGGATGCACTGGTGTCTCTGGTGAAGGTCCGAGTGTAGTTCCACTTGACCGCTTGCATGACCGGCGGTCTTTGGATCGTTACTGGAGTCCATCGCTAACATCGTGTTGTCTGTGTGTGTCTAAAGAGAGCCATAGAAAATGTCTGTAACATGAAAAATAGAATACAAAATGCAAATTATTATTTTAATCATCAAATATTCTACCAATTATTCCATCGATTAATCATATAAGAGTATAAATAACACTAATAACATTTACCTGATAGTTCAAACAGTTAAATGATACATGACAGTAAAATTACAGTAATAAAGTGATTACCTGGTTTCTTTAAAAACTGTAAACAACAATTAAACACAACACTGTTCCACCGAGGCTCGCTGATTATTCGATGGATCGATTGATTATTCGATAGTTGATTGATGGAACTATCGGCAAAAAAACAAACTGATATCTCCCCCCCCCCCCCCCCCCCCCCCCCCCCCCCCCCCCCCCCCCCCCCCCAAAATTGTTTTCTGTCATTATACAGCACAACAGCGGCCTCTAGAGGCAAATCACTGGCACTACATACAGTTTTCTATACATTTCGAATGTAACTGTTTATTCTTTATTTTTGTAATAAAGTTCAGGACCCTCCTTGAAATGCCTTGTTAAAGCCAAGTATTAACACATCCTCACCCAAATTAAACAGCTGAAGAACCATGGATACACTCCACACTAAATAAATCACAAACAAAACACCCTAATGAGGATGGGGTTCTCTCTGGAGTCTGACTTTCATTCTCACACACTATAATTAAGCATATTATGTAAGGAGGTGTGTAACCCAGTGGTTAAGGTGTTGGACTCTGGACTGGAAGATCACGGGTTCAAACCCCACCACCAAACCAAGCTGCCACAAATGGGTCCTTGAGCAAGGCCCTTAACCCTCACTTGCTCAGTTGTAAGTCGCTCTGGATAAGGGCATCTGCCAAATACTTTTAATGTAAATGTAAAGCTGTGTGGGTACTGTGGTTTAGTGGTTAGCATGTTCACCTCACACCTCCAGGGTCGGGGTTCGATTCCCATCCCATGTGTGTGTGTGGAGTTTGTGCATGTTCTCCCCGTGCCTCAGGGGTTTTTCTCTGGGTTCTCCGGTTTCCTCATCGGTCCAAAAACATGCACGGGAGATTGTATGAATGTGTGTGTGTGTGTGTGTGATGATGGTTGGTTGGTATTCCATCCAGGGTGTATCCTGCCTTAATGCCTATAGACGTCCTGAGATAGACACAGACTCCCCCTGACCCGAGGGAAGATCAGGATAAAGCACTAGAAGATGAATGAATGAATGTAAAGCTGCTTTGTGACAATGGCAATTATAAAAAGAGCAAATAAAACTGAATTGAAGAATGAACCCATTTCATGATTGTCCAAGATTCCTGTCTTTAACCGAGTGGAAGGTGATGTTTGTGCATCCGGAGATCCTTTTCTGCTTCCCACACAGTGTGAGCAGCACTTTGTAAAATACTCAAACCAGCACTCTAACTTCCATCGCAGGGTTCGAGTCAGAGATCACACCTATGCAGACATTTACATTATTCTGCTGGTTATGTGGATTTCTGTTGAAGATCTTCTTGAATGTAAATAACCTGTACATAACAAACCAGATACATCACATTTACCAAACACTCATGTATGTGTATTTACAAAACAGACTTCATATATTTTCCACATCAGTACTGTAGAACTATCACACACACACACACACACACACACACACACACACACACACACACACACACACACACACACACACACACACACACACACACCTGTGTGTGTGATTATCAGGATTTCTGTCTGTTTGCTTTGTGAACCTTTATTTTCTAAATCAAACCCACTTTTCCTTTCACTTACTTCAGTAGAGAAACATCAGCTCCATCCAGCAGCACCAACGCGTTTCTTTCTCCAAAACACCAACTAATGTCTCCATGCAGATCTCCAGCATCTATTCTTCTCCTCCTCCAGGATCTTCTCCTCCTTCTGCACTTTCTGCTGGAGGTCGGAAAATCACATCTTTTGGTGCATTTCTGCCACCTACAGGAATGGAGTGTGGAACAAAAATCCCAAAACCCACCTCATGTTGTTCCATCACCCTAAAAGGACTTCTATCAGGGTTTTAAAAGAACTTGATATGCTTTGATAAATCTTCCAAAATATCACATCATTACCTTCTCCAAGAAGTCATTTATTATATGTCATGTTTTCCTAAAGAAAGAAAAAAAAATGTGTGTTGTATAAATAAATAAATAACATAAATAGATTAAGAAAAAAGAAAGAAAGAAGGGAAATTGAAAAGAGAAAAATGAAAAATAAAAGAAAAATTGTCAGGAAAAAGATAAAAAAAATGGACTTTTGTTTTGCTTTGTTATGAGATTTTTTACTTTTAATGAACATGAATTAAAAAAAATGACAAACTTCATATACAAACTAAACAACAATGAAAACTCAAGGATGTACATATTATTATTATTATTATTATTATTATTATTATTTTGGACTGTACACATAAAATCCGTTTTAGCAGACTGAAATTGTGTTTCTAGAACAAGCTTGAGCAAATCAAATCAAATGATGATCCATATATATATATATATATATATATACTATATATATATATATATATATATATATAATATATAAGTAGCTATATAGTATATATATATATATATATATTCAGCCAAATGTTAAACCGTGCAGATTTTATTTTTTAATTATAAAGGACACATTTTATTTAACGATACAAACCTCGAAAACGTCAATCGGAAATTCCACTGGCCAGTAGATGGCGGCCAAAGACTGAAACAAAAAATTATAATGGAATCTCAGGATGAAACACCAGAGCAGAATTATACCTTTAAATGCGGAATGAAACAAATTTGAGTTTGGATATTCATGTAAATGTTGATCAGTCGTGAACATGAGCTGGTAAATCATCCGATCACTTCAAAATCACACCTGCATCTCTTTTGTTTATTCATTTTGTGTTCATTAATCTACCGCATTACATCTACCCGCAACATCTCCCGCGTGATAACCAGAGAATACCAGTGTGGAGGCGTCCTATAAACACTGTGAAACCAGCAACAATCCACTGGCCTGGTGGACAAAATTGTAAACATGGGTGGTAATTTTGGTGCACACAGTCCATTAGAGATGTGAGACTCTTTCCCCCACTTTGAGTTCTTGTGCAGGCACATGACATCACTATGAAACGTTAGAAGGAAGCATCCCGCGCTGTTCACACTCATCCAGTTGGTGAACAGCTCGGTGTTTCCGGTAAGTACTCGCGTAACCAAAACTCTTCCCGCACTGTGAGCACTGGTACGGCTTTTCCCCAGTGTGCTTGCGCTGGTGTACACTGAGGGCACGTTGATACGTGAAGCTCCGCCCACACTGCGAGCACGTATACTGCTTTTCTTCCACGTGACTGAGCTGATGCGCTTTGAGACTCCGCTGCTGATTGAAACTCTTCCCACACTCCGAGCACTGATGAGCTTTTCCCCCCCGAGTGAATGCTCTGGTGCGCTTTGAGGTGATTCTGTTGGTTGAAACTCTTCCCGCACTCGGAGCAGCTGTAGGGTTTCTCTCCAGTGTGGACGCGCAAGTGTAACTGGAAATTATACTCCCGGTTGAAACTCTTCCCGCACTGCAAACACTGGTGTGGTTTTTCTCCCGTGTGAATGCGCTGGTGCGCTTTGAGGTGATTTTGTTGGTTGAAACTCTTCCCGCACTCGGAGCAACGGTAGGGTTTCTCTCCAGTGTGGATGCGTTTATGTAGCTGGAAATTATACTCCCGGTTGAAACCATTCCCGCAGTGTGAACAGTAATAGAGCTTTTCTCCCCGGTGGATGCTCTGGTGACTCTTGAGGGATCTCTCGTGATTAAAACTCTTCCCACATTGAGAACAGTGATACGGCTGTTCTCCGCTGTGGATGCGCTGGTGTAGCTGGAGAGAACTCTCCTGATTAAAACTCCGCCCACACTGTGAACACTGATACGATTTCTCTGCCACGTGGGTTCGTTGGTGTTTTTGTAAATGAGTCTTTTCCTTCCGCACAGGGAACACTGGTACGGCTTCTCTCCCGTGTGGATGCGCTGGTGTTTTTTGAGATTGCACTTGCGTGTAAATCGCTTCCCGCAGTCTAAACACACAACTGGTTTTCGTCCCGTATGGATTTTATGGCGGAGCTGTGGCGCTTGGAAACCAGTCTTTATAAAAAGTATACCATCGTTCAGTTGAGGATCACTGGAGTCCACTGTAGACATTATGGTGTGTTTCTGTTTCTATACAAAGGCAAATACAAGGCAGTATTTTACCAATAATTTCCCAAAAAATACTTATCCAAAAAGACCACTCACATCCCTGAACTGTACTGCACATAAACAAAACCCAGCATTTATTTACTGACTCTTTGGTAGACCAAAACGGAAAGAAAAATCGCAAAGGGAAAGTGTGAATAATACAACCTAAAACTCCAATCTGGCTTATTCTTATTTACTCAAATAAATGGACATTTGGTGTCAGATAAGGATGAGGTTTGAGTATGGTTCCTCTTGAGGTGTTTGAGAACAAATGTTATACAAATATAATACAATTAAATTGGATTTTTTTAAAATTGCAAACTTATTTATTTATTTCATATTTCGAGGTCTTTCTAAGTGCTTCATTAAGGTTAATATATTTCTTACAAGCAGCCAATAATTGTTGCTCTACAGTTGTCATAACAGTAACATTCTACTCACTGGCCAGCCAATCACAGCACCTCAGATCAAGTGTTCTAGTGTCAATATCTACACCTCTTCTGTGGAGAGCCATGTGAACCCATCAAACATCTGAACCTCAGTCACGTGTCCTAATCTGCCAGACCATGATTAGATGATCTTGACTGTGGAAATGCACAGGCCTGGTTTGTAAGAGATTATCAAGACTTTGTTTTGAGAAATCAAACCTGAATTCAGCTCAGAAATCCACTTACCTCAGGACCATGGATTTAATCAGATGTTGATGCTGTTATTTTTCACATCAGTGAGATCTGAAAAGTTGTGTCTGCAGATGTTAACCACTGTGAGTCTATGCTGCATCTGCAGATGTTAACCACTGTGAGTCTATGCTGCGTCTGCAGATGTTAACAGATCATGTTGTGAGTCTATGCTGCGTCTGCAGATGTTAACCACTGTGCGTCTCCAGAAGTGTTCTCCAGTAGACATGGAGAGCTTCTCTTCTTCTGCTGGAGGTTGGAGAACCATCTTTTGGTGCATTTCTGCCACCTACAGGGATGGAGTGTGATGTTTTCCTGTGAATAAATGCCACCTTTGATGAAAAGATCACATTTTCTAAACATATTGATGGATGATGTAAACATGAGCTGCTGGACTGATCCTCTGACAGAAATCACTGGAGTTTACTGTTTATTTTGCCACAAACCTCACACAATATCACCAAAAGAGTGCAGACACGTGTCATAAGTCCTGTATGTACTTTGTAAGCATCGCATTTGACAATTAGTCCCAAATTTGCTCTTATTACATTTACGTCATTTGGCACAGAACCTTATCCAGAGCAACTTTACAACTGAGCCATTGAGGGTTAAGGGCCTTACTCAAGGGCCCACTAGTAGCAGCTTTGTGGAGCTGGAATTTGACCCTCGGACCTTCCGGTCCAAAGCCACCGAGCTGCCACCTTTCCTACTTCCCTCCACTCTCCTGAGAAGATGTTTTTATCTAGATCTTGGAGTGTGTTTAAGGACATTAGTTTTCATCAGTGACACGTCATCTCAAAGGTGTTCTGTACAATTTACACCAGAACTCTTTAGCTCGAGATCTTCCACTCCAACGCATGTAAAGAAGAGCTTCTACACAGGAATTGTCCTGCTGGAACAGGTTTGAGTAACCAAGATCAAGTGAATGCAACATTTTATTAAACTGCATGAGATGTGTGATACATGTGAGTGCCTTCAAAACTGTGGTAATAGTTTGGAGAAGAACCACATGTGGAATGAAAGATCAGGTAGCCCAAAGAAGGAAGGACAAATGGAAGAATAAAGGATGGAGGGAAAGAAAAGAAAAACAATCAAAGGAGTGAAAGAAGGAAGGAAAGAATGAAAGAAACAAAAAGACAGGATTTTCTTCCATCATTTATTCCTCTATAAATGCTGTGCTTGATGTTGAACAGTATTTTGGTGATCCGTACATTAAACCAATCAAAACAAGTTGCAAACTGAGCACCACCTACCCTGATTGGCCAGTATCCATAATCATCATGTAGCCCAAGAACAGTTCTCACTGAAGATAAGCAGGGTTGATCTTGGTTACTACCTGGATGCATGACCTCCTTGGTTAAATTAGGTTGCTGGTGGAAGAGGTGTTAGTGAGGGCCAGCAGGGGGCGCTTTACCCTGGGGGATACTATACTGTCAAAAAGCAGAGATTTGGGGTCCTGACTCTGTTGTCATTAAAAATACCAGGATGTCTAAAAGAGTAGAGACATGTCCTCGTCCTCCTGAGCAAATTCACCCATTGGCCTCGTAACCATCACCATATCTACTGTCTTCATCATCCTGTCTCCTCTGCACCTGTAAGCTGGTTTGTGGTGGGAGTTCTGGTGCACTATGGCAGCCATCGCATCGTCCAGGAGGATGCTGCTGCTGCCATCGCATCGTCCAGGTGGATGCTGTACACTGGTGATAGATGAGGAGGAGAAGGAGGTGGAGATCCAACTCTCATAATGTAAATTGCATTGAGAGTCTATAAAACGCTGTATAAATGTAATGAATTAATTAATTGCTGGATTGCTGAGTGTTTTTATCCTCATAAACAAAAAGGAATGACTGATTTCACTAATTGTATTCGCGTAAAAAGTTGCAGTAGCCCCCCCCCCAAATTTATCGCAGAGGCTAAGTTCCAACGCCACGCCACTTTGGCTCTGGAGCAAGGCCTTTAATCCTCTGTGCTCCAGCAGGCACTGTATCATGGTGACAACTCCACCTCAGGAGAAACGTAAATTAAGCGCTAATCAGGACCAAAAAAAAGGTTTATTATAAATGAGCATTTTCACAATTGATTCCCAGTGACCCCAAACATCCACGCATTAACAGCATATAAGGGGTATGTTTATGACGACTTACAGAGTAATTTAAAGGAGAATGAGTAATCAGTCCTGCTGGTCCAGATTGTAAAAACACTCGGAAGGTTAAAGGAGAATGAGTAATCACTAAAACTATGGAGATGCCTTGGTGTTTCCGGATCACTTCCTGGGTAAGTAAAATGTTTCTAAACAACAGGACACAGTTTTTCCCCGGTGTGGCTGAATGTATCAGGTTGTTGAGATTTACGGAGATTGTTCTGATGGTTGAAAGTTTTGCCGCACTGTAAACAGTAATACGGCCGGTCGCCTCTGTGGACTATCTGATGTCTCTGGAGGGATCTGTCGTGATTAGAACTCTTCCCGCACTGAGGACAGTGGTACGGCTGTTCTCCGGTGTGGATGCGCTGGTGCAGCTTGAGGGAACGTTCTAGATGGAAACTCCTCCCACATTTTGAGCAGTGATGTTTCTTTGCCGTGCAATAATGTCCTTACCTTATTGTTGATTAATGAACACTGTCATTTATAAATAAATAAACAGCACAGCACACACACACACACACACACACACACACACACACACACACACACAACCTTAACAATATCCTGTAGAAATTTACCAATTTGCCAAAAGTAATGTAAGCTTATATTTACTTAATACAAAAAGGTTCAATATTTAGAGAATGAACAGACTGTAATAATTGAATCATTGTTTATGTTGAGAAAAGTACAATCTCACCTGCAAAATAATTATTGATTACTCTTTCAAAATAATTACAAACTAAAGCTCAAAGAATCACTTCTAAGATAAATACATAAATAAATTCGTGAACCTTCTGGAAAGAGTGATGTTCCGGTTTTCCGTGGCTTGATTTGTGTTTGGTGTGGAAACGCAGAACTACGGAATGAATACGTCACTATATTTTCCAAGTAGAAGTGGGCGGAGCTTACACAGTCTATACAGCAGTATTCTACACTGAAAACTCAAACACAATTTCACACACCAATGCTCTGATGACGCAGAAGACGAAGTTCATTTTGTGGCACTTCTGCAGTGATATTAATACGGTGAGGTTCCTTTTCTGGATAATCTGTTTGATCTTCCTCATTTTGGTTCCTCTGGCTGTATGAACAGAAACGGATTGAGATGTTTGTGTCGAGAGTACGGAGCAGGTGGAGAAGAGGAGCGATTTGTGACCTATGATGTCTAAAAGACAAGAGTGGAGTGGAAGTGTGTAGCCCAGTGGATAAGGTCTCTGATCAGAAGATCGCAGGCTCAAACACGTCACTATATTTTCTGAGTAGAAGTTGGGCGGAGCTTACACAGTCTATACAGCAGTATTCTACACTGAAAACTCAAACACAATTTCACACACCAATGCTCTGATGACGCCCCACAACCACCAAGCTACCACTCGTGGGCCCTTGAGCAAGGCCCTTAACTCTCAATTGCTGCAGTTGTAAGTCGCTCTGAATAAGGGCGTCTGCCAAATGCCGTAAATGTAAGTGTAAATGAGAAGGATGGGCCGCTGTGGCGCCCCCTAGTGGGAGCACCTGGAAAACAGAAAATTGTGGACTATTAGAATAAAAATGTTCATTTTTCATTCGAAATCAAACAAGATGGAGAAGTTACACGGCTCGTCAGCGTGTCAGAATTGTGTTTGAGCTCTTTTAAACTTTTTTAAACCCCGCCCTTTGTCAGCAGGGATATTATAACAGAAGACGAACCTTTTTTGAGATCCTTGAAACGGTCACAGAACAGCATTTAATTCCATTCTCCGAGTCGGCTTGTGTACATTAAACATTAAAGTATCATATCTGAAAATAAATCATACATTTTTCATCAGGTGTTTAATGAGACGTTTAACAAGCAATGAGTGTAGAATCCGATCACAACAAACGCTGATACAGTAGTAGTTCTATAGAAAGTAAAGACTTAATACTGTTATTTAATATGTAAATATAACAAAATGCATATGAGCTTTATATTCACGTCTGTTCATTATAACTTGTTTTTTTTAACACAGTTCATTTTCCACTGTGAATGCAATTGATGTACACGGAGGTGACATTTCCAGTTAAAACTCTTCCCGCACTGGGAGCACTGATACGGTCTCTCTCCAGTGTGAATGCGCTGGTGCACTGCGAGGTGACATTTCCGTTTAAAACTCTTCCCGCACTCGGAGCAGTGATACTGATACGATGCGGTTTCTCTCCGGTGTGAATGCGCTGGTGCACTTCGTGAGGTGACAAGAGAAGAAAAAAACAAAGGGGGGGGCGGCGGAAAGGAAGAAAGGCACCCCATTTCCAGTTTAAAACTTCTTCCCGCACTGCGGAAGCACCGATGTGCGGTTTCTCTCCGGTGTGAATGCGCTGGTGCACTTCGAGGTCACAATTCCGTTTAAAATTCTTCCCGCACTCGGAGCACTGATGCGGTTTCTCTCCGGTGTGAATGCGCTGGTGCACTTCGAGACCGCTTTGAGGTGACCACTTTCCGATCCTTCCCGGTTGACGTTGTATAAAACTCTTCCCGCACTCGGAGCACTGATGCGGTTTTTCTCCGGTGTGAATGCGCTGGTGCCTTTTGAGACCGCTACGTTGCATAAAACTCTTCCCGCACTCGGAGCAGCTGTAGGGTTTCTCTCCCGTGTGGATGCGCTGGTGCGATTGGAAGTTAGACTCTCGGTTGAAACTCTTGCCGCATTGCGAGCAGCAATACGGCTTTTCTCCCCGGTGGATGCTCTGGTGACGCTGCAGAGATCTTTTGTGATTAAAGCTCTTCCCGCATTGAGAGCAGTGATACGGCTGTTCTCCCGTGTGGATGCGCTTGTGCTCCAGGAGGACGCTCTCGAGGCGAAAGCTCTTTCCGCATTGTGAACACCGATGCGACTTTTCCATGGTGTGCGTGCGTTTGTGTCTTTGGAATTGGGCAATGTGAGCGAAAGTCTTCCCGCAGTGCGAGCACTGATACGGACGCTCTCCTGTAAGGATGCGTTGGTGCCTTTTCAGGTTACACTTGAATGTAAATCTGCTGCCGCACAGTAAACAAGCGAAGGGTTTCTCTCCCGTGTGGATGATTTGGTGGAGTTTTAAACTGTCGCTGCGATTGAAGCTCTTCCCGCACTGCGAGCATCGGTACGGCTTCTCGCCGCTGTGAAGGTGCTGGTGCTGTTTGAGATGAAAGCTCTGGCTGAAACTCTTGCCGCACTCTAAGCACTGGAACGGTTTGTCTTCTGAGTGGATGCATTGGTGCAGCTGTAAGCTACTCAGGCTGAGTAAAACTCTTCCCACAGTAGGAACAGTGGTGAAGGTCTGAGGGCGTAACTGCTTGACTGCTCATGCTGCATATGCGTGTGTCGTGTCTCTAACGAAGAAAAAAGAAATGAAAGACAGAGTGAGACTGAAATTTCCACTTTACTCTGTAAACATGACGGACATGATGGTCAAACGATACTCCATAAACCTAAAACCACACATATTAGTGCGTAAGGTATTTTGCACTTTGGAGACGAAGGCTTTAAGAGTAAATCCCAGTCACACAAAGCTGGGCCCCTGAGCAAGGCCCTTAACCCGATGCTCAGTTCAATGATTGAGATAAGTGTCTCTCAGAAGAGAGTCAAACAGAACATGTATTACATCAATCCGGGGGGGAGAGACACAGCATACTGTATTAGGACAATAAAATTGTAATAACAGAGAGTTTTACTGGGTGATTGACTTTAAGGGCTGACGAGGTTTACGGTACCTAAGCAAAAATAAATAAATAAACATGCAAAAAAAATACAATGAGTTATGGGACCTGCCTAGCAAAACAAAATGAGCGTAAAAGAAGTAATTCAAAAGGCGTCTGACTCCCTACTAACCAATATACAAGATTTACAAACAAGGTTCAAAAGTCTGGAGACAACTCCTTCCAAACAAAACAAATAACCATCAACAAACAAAAGCACAAAAAAAAACAAACAAACCAAATAAAATAAAATAAATAAATAAATAAATAAATAAACCAAAGCAACCAAACAATCAAATAAACCAACAAAACAAACCAAAACAAAAAAAACCAACCAAATAAATAAATAAAAACAAACCAAAAAACAAACCAAAAAAACAAAACAAAAAAAAACAACCAAGCAAACCTCCTCCACCTCTTCCATCACCACCCGCTGTCTTTTACACAGCGCCACCTACGGTCTCTAAACGGTAACAACATTGCAGGTCTCACCACAGTCCTATATACTTTCCTATAAACGATATCCTTCTTTCACACATCATCCATTTGTAACATTAAGTTAATAATGTTTATTTATTAATTTCAAATTTTTTTACCCATTTTAATTGATTCCAGCATCAGAAGCGAACTCATGATGATAAGAGTGTGTTTTCCTAAACCACCAGTCGTGTGTGTGTGTGTGTGTGTGTGTGTGTGTGTGTGTGTGTGTGTGTGTGTGTGTGTGAGATCAGGAATTCTGTCTGTTTGCTTTGTGAAACTTTATTTTCTAAATCAAACCCACTTTTACTTTCACTTACTTCAGTAGAGAAACATCAGCTCCATCCAGCAGCACCAACGCGTTTCTTTCTCCAAAACACCAACTAATGTCTCCATGCAGATCTCCAGCATCTATTCTTCTCCTCCTCCAGGATCTTCTCCTCCTTCTGCACTTTCTGCTGGAGGTCGGAAAATCACATCTTTTGGTGCATTTCTGCCACCTACGGGAACGGAGTAAAAAAAAAACGTCCGAAAAAAATCTAACAAATATATAAATAAAAAAAGAGCAAACAGAGAAAAAAGAAATAGTGAGATGAAAAAGTAAAAAAAAAGGAATGGAAAATGAGAAAACAAGGGATAAGAGAAATGAGGACAAATGAGAGGGAAAAAAGGATAATAGAATATCAGATGGGAAAAGAAAAGAGGAAAATGAGGAGGAAAAAAGAGAAAAGAGAAAAAAAAGTGGAAAAGGTGAAAAAGGAGAAAAAAAGAATGAATAAAAAAACATGAATAGAAACAAAGAGGTTAAAAAGAGTGATAAAAAGAAAAATTGGAAAAGGGACACACACACACACACACACACACACACACACTCACACAGGGAACCCCAGCATGGATTTTATTGTAGGATATTTCATGTACATACAGTATGACAATAAACATGAATCTTATATATATATATATATATATATATATATATATATATATATATATATACATATATATATATTGAATTGAATTTAAACAACAGAAATATCCCTTCATGAACAAAATACACACACACACACACACACACACACACACACACACACACACACACACTTTATATGTATACATATGTACTAGCACTGGAAAATCCCAAACAATGTGAAGGTCTGTAACACAATAATCAAAACACTAATATTTTTTCCTATTTATAGTATTTGGTGGTTGATCTTCTCATCTTCACATTGGCGTTATGAAATCGTAGACATGGTAGCTCATGTGATCAGAATAGCACATCTCTTGATGTACACAATGATGTGTGTTGAAGGTCTGTGCTTTGTTTCCTATGATAATGGGAGGTGGTAGTAGTCCAGTGGTTAAGGTGTTGGACTCTGGACTGGAAGATCCATAGGTTCAAAACCCACCACCACCAAGCAGACCACAAGAACTTCCATACAATAAAACAATAAACCTTCTAATCTGGGGAGAAGATCCTAAGAACAAAAGCTCTCTGTAACAAACTTCGGCGCCCATCACTGAACCCCTCCCTTACCCCCTGGGGATATGGCAGGATCATGGAATCTCAACTTAGAACGGGAATTTAAGTTACAACATATGCATACTTTGTTAATCCTATCTTTATTGTGATTAACTGTACATTGTTTGGTACCATTTTAAAGGTTTTAGTGTGGTAGAAAATATGTTCTCATTCTCATATTAGTAGAACAGACCAGAATTAAAGATAATATACTGTTCTACTGATATGGTAATTGTCCCAAATCCCCCCCTGGGGATGAGAAGGAGAACTAAGACTGGCTCTCTTTCAATAACAAAAGGTTGGTCAAGCTTTTATGACCGGGGGTTCGGGTTGGGGGGTTTACGATGGTGGTTCAGGTATTTAAGGAAATTTGGTGAAACACTCAAGTAAGTCTTAAAGTATTCTTAAGATAAAATACTTAAATTATAATCTACAACAGGAAGCATTCGCTAGCCAGAACTTCCCGCACAGTCTATGTGTGTATCTTCTGCCAGGTAAAATATATAATTCAATAAGACTTTACCTACTCTTAAAGTATATAATTCTTAAAGTAACCTGCCAATAGGAAGAAACCAGTAATAATAAAAACAGTAATAATAATAACTCTAACAATTCTTTGTTATATACATTTATAAAAGATCATTTAACTAACCTTGCTATCTTTGCTTTATTATTTGTTTGATATGATAACTTGTATTAATTGATTATAGCCTGGAAAATAAATGTAAGATTATTGTAATATCTAAAATCTCCTGAAGTCATTTATATTGTAATAAATTATATAGTCTGGTGTTACCGCAAATCTATGAGCAGGATAGTACAACCAGGAGGCTCATGAGTGGATGGAGCATAGAGCACAACGCCTGAGACCTGCTGATTCCTGACTATCACTGACTTAGCAAGTTATAACTAAGTGGCTAAAATAAACTATTCTTTATGAATGAGCAAGCATTATATCGGCCTACTTAAAGACTAAGAATATTAGTTTACTATCCTCTGGCGAGTTTGGCGAGTGTCCGTGAGCATGTGTAGCAACTATCACTGACTTAGAAGTTATAACCAAGTAAAATAAACTATTCTTTATGCATGAGCATAATGCAAATCTCTGAGCGACCCCAGGCTCGTAATTAATGATTAAATGAAAAGAAGGAATTCTGAGAATCATCTATTAAAATTAATGTAATCGAGAATTTATTAAAATGTTAAATATTATTATAAATTGTTTAGTTTAAATTTTAATGAATATAACAAACTACAATCCATTGAAACACGTCTTTCACCCACACCAGACGGCGAAACTCCTCTATGTAATATCCGGGGGAACCTCCTAAAAAAGTCTTATAATTCTTAAATCTCAGAAAACACTGTTGGTGTCGCTGGATGCGGTTTTTCTCCAGGTATGGTTTCGTATGGCGCTGGTGCGTCTTGATCCCATAATTAAAACTCTTTCCGCGTTGGTTCTTCTCCGGTGTGAATGCGTCCGGAGAAAAACTCTTCCCGTGCGAGCACTGTAGGGTTTCAATGGGAAGCAAACCTACTTCCACACAGCGAGCTCTCCCGTGTGGAGCGCTGGTGCGATGAGGGTTTCTCTCCCGTGTGGAGGGTTTCTCTCCCGTGTGGCTTTTCTCCCCGGTGGACTCTGGTGATGCTCAGAGATGCTCTTCCCACATTGCTCGGAGAAGACGCGCTCGACGGCTTTTCCGCATTGTGAACCGAACGTCCACCACATGAGTGCGTTTGTGTTTACAGAAACACGTCTTGACGGCGACTTCGAACAAGCGGTTTTTCTCCCGTAGATGCGTTGGTGCGTCCGGATGCAATGGGAAGCAAACCTTTCCACCCTGAAGGGTTTCTCTCCCGTGTGGATCTCTCATGGCTCGGAGAAGAAATGGCGTGTCCTCCCACACTTCGGTGTTTCCACCCTGTATGGACGTGTCGGTGTGTAAGAGTGGACTGGTGAGTAAACCTTTTCCCGCACTGGGTGCAGATGAACGGTTTGTGGATCCGCTGGTGCGCGCCAAGACTAGAACGGTGAGCGAATGTCCTTCCACAGTGTGAGCAAGCAAACGGTTTCTCTCCCGTATGAGTGCGCTGGTGGAGTTTGAGGTGGAAAGGCCTGCTGAAGCTCTTTCCACATTGTGAACAGTTATAAGGCTTCTCTCCCGAGCGGATGCACTGGTGTCTCTAGTGACGGTCCGAGTGTAGTTCCAGTTGACTGCTCGCATGACCGGCGGTCTTTGGATCGTTACTGGAGTCCATCGCTAACATCGTGTTGTCTGTGTGTGTCTAAAGAGAGCCATAGAAAATGTCTGTAACATGAAAAATAGAATACAAAATGCAAATTAGGGCTATTATTTTAATCATCAAATATTCTACCAATTATTCCATCGATTAATCATATAAGAGTATAAATAACACTAATAACATTTACCTGATAGTTCAAACAGTTAAATGATACATGACAGTAAAATGACAGTAATAAAGGGATTACCTGGTTTCTTTAAAAACTGTAAACAACAATTAAACAACACTGTTCCATCAAGGCTCGCTGATTATTCGATGGATCGATTGATCATTCGATAGTTTATTGAGGGAACTATCGGCAAAAAAAATCCATATTGATATTTTTTTCCCCCCAAATTGTTTTGTCATTATACAGCACAACAGCGGCCTCTAGAGGCAAATCACTGGCACTACATACAGTTTTCTAGACATTTCGAATGTAACTGTTTATTCTTTATTTTTGTAATAAATTTCAGGACCCTCCTTGAAATGCCTTGTTAAAGCCAAGTATTAACACATCCTCACCCAAATTAAACAGCTGAAGAACCATGGATAAACGGCACACTAAGTCTGACTTTCATTCTCACACACTATAATTAAGCATATTATGTAAGGAGGTGTGTAACCCCATGGTTAAGGTGTTGGACTCTGGACTGGAAGATCACAACTTCAAACCCCACCACCAAACCAAGCTGCCACAAGTGGGTCCTTGAGCAAGGCCCTTAACCCTCACTTGCTCAGTTGTAAGTCGCTCTGGATAAGGGCATCTGCCAAATACTTTTATGTAAATGTAAAGCTGTGTGGGTACGGTGGTTTAGTGGTTAGCACGTTCGCCTCACACCTCCAGGGTCGGGTTTCGGATCCCATCCCATGTGTGTGTGTGGAGTTTGTGCATGTTCCCTCCGTGCATCAGGGGGGTTTTCTCTGGGTTCTCCGGTTTCCTCATTGGTCCAAAAACATGGACGGGAGGTTGTATGAATGTGTGTGTGTGTGTGTGATAGGTTGGCATTCCATCCAGGGTGTATCCTGCCTTTATGCCCATAGACGTCTGAGATAGACACAGACTCCCCGTGACCCGAGGGAAGATGGGATAAAGTGATAGAAGATGAATGAATGAATGTAAAGCTGCTTTGTGACGATGGCAATTATAAAAAGAGCAAATAAAACTGAATGGAAGAATGAACCCATTTCATGATCGTCCACGATTCCTGTTTTTAACCGAGTGGAAGGTGATGTTTGTGCATCCGGAGATCCTTTTCTGCTTCCCACACAGTGATTATTGGGTTATTGATTAAGATATTGGACTTTGGATGGGAAGGTAGTGAGTGCAAATCTCAACCACACCAAGCAGATCCTCCTGATCCCTTAACAAGGTCTTTAATCTTATTCTTATTCTTAGTCCTGGATGAGGAAATCTACCAAATGCTAACAGTGGAACAGATGAGAGATACATTTCCACCCACAAAACTGTTCTGTGAGCAGCACTTTGTAAAATACTCAAACCAGCACTCTAACTTCCATCGCAGGGTTCGAGTCAGAGATCACACCTATGCAGACATTTACATTATTCTGCTGTCATATGGATTTCTGTTGGAGATCTTCATGAATGTAAATATCAAACCAGATACGTCACATTTACCAAACACTCATGTATGTGTTTTACAAAACAGATTTCATATATTTTCCACATAAGTACTGTAGAACTCACACACACACACACACAAACTGTCAGCCTGTGTGAGCACTTCCGGCACCACAGGGGAACCTCCCACCTGCAACCCGCTACCCGGAAATGGCGTCTGTCTGTCTCGCACTTATAAGGACCCCAAAGACCATCAGTCAGTGCCAGATTGTCTTCAAGGACCGCCCTGAACACACTCCAGCAATTTGTTCTTCGACATAGCTACCGACCTGTTTCTGATCTTCGCTCTCCTGACCTCCGGCTTCCCGACCCTGCCTGTCCCCGGACTCTCGATTCTGCTCGCGCTCCTCGCGCCTCAAGATCCGGCTCGCGCCTCAAGCTCCCGCTCGCGCTCCTCGCGCCTCAAGATCCGGCTCGCGCTCCTCGCGCCTCAAGATCCGGCTCGCGCTCCTCGCGCCTCAAGATCCGGCTCGCGCTCCTCGCGCCTCAAGATCCGGCTCGCGCTCCTCGCGCCTCAAGATCCGGCTCGCGCTCCTCGCGCCTCAAGATCCGGCTCGCGCTTCACGCTTCGAGCTGGGTTCCATACGCCCGGCACTTCCGGGTCTGTCTCCTGATTCGGATCTCGGAATCGGCTCACTCGTAATCGGCTCTCGTAATCGGCTCACTAGGAATCGGCTCACTCGGAATCGGTTCATTCGGCTCTAAGGCTCATCGGATCTATCGCTGGTTTCTCCATTCTTCTGGTTGCTAGCTGGCTCAGAGCTCACGCACAGCTCCGCCCACTTCACGCTCTGCTCGGCATCCGCCTTGGATCCTCCATACAGGTATGACAGAACAATCTGGCCAAGAATGGATCCCGCGGAAACTCCAGTCTCCCTCGTAGCCTTGACCACAGTTTCTCGTCGGCAAGCGGACCAGGAGCAGAAAATTAATGAACTGATGGTAGGAATCCAACACATCTTTGCCCACCTACAGTCACCCCCTAGTGGTGCCACTACCGCTCCACCACCACCCCATGCTCCGGCTCCTCCTGTTCCCCTGGCTGATCCCGTTCCTGCAGTCCGCGAACCCCACCTTGTGACCCCAGCTCGGTATTCTGGAGACCCTGACACCTGTCGCTCCTTCCTAATCCAATGTGATCTGGTCTTCAGTCTGCAGCCTCTGTCGTTTAGCACGGAACGGGCTAAGGTGGCTTACACCATCTCACTCCTAGCCGGCCGAGCACTGAGATGGGCTTCCGCTGAATGGGAGGCCCAATCCTCCCATTGTGAGTCTTTCGCTGCCTTCTCATCAGAGTTGCGGAAGGTGTTCGGAACTTCTTCGGACCATTACTCATGTCCGTCGGGGAACAACACCAGGAGTGGCTCACCCTGTTGGTGATTTCTTCCCCCCAGGCCCCCATCTTGCTCGGTTTTCCTTGGCTTCGGAAGCACAACCCTCGTCTGGACTGGCCCACAGGTAGAGTTTTATATTTATATATATTTATATATTTATATATATATATTTATATTTATATATTTATATTTATATTTGCAGCATTTGGCAGACGCCCTTATCCAGAGCGACTTACAAACTGAGCAATTGAGGGTTAAGGGCCTTGCTCAAGGGCCCACTAGTAGTAGCTTGGTGGTGGTGGGGTTTGAACCTGCGATCTTCCTGGTCCAGAGTCCAACACCTTAACCACTAAGCCACCACCTCCCAGTTTTGGAATGGGGTACCCACTGCCTTGGTCATTGCCTCATGAATCCCACCCCCAAACCTCCCTCTGCCATCGTCCCCGCACCCCAGGACCTGGTGGCAGTTCCTGAGGTTTACCGTGACCTGGCCCCAGTCTTCAGTAAGGCCCTTGCTACCACCCTGCCCCCCCACCGGCACTACGACTGTGCCACAGACCTGCTCCCAGGAACCAGCCCATCACGTGGCCGCCTCTACCAACTTTCAGCACCTGAGAGAGCGGCCATGAACAAATACATTCAGGAGTCTTTGGCAGCAGGCATCATCCGGCCCTCCTCATCCCCTGCAGGTGCAGGGTTTTTCTTTGTGGAGAAGAAGGATAAGACCCTTCGCCCCTGCATTGACTACCGCGGCCTTAACGCCATCACCATCCGCAATCGCTACCCGCTCCCCCTCATGGCCTCTGCCTTCGAACTCCTGCACGGCGCCACCATCGGCGCCTCACCATCTTCACTAAATTGGACCTGCGCAATGCTTACCATTTAGTGCGCATCCGGGAGGGAGATGAGTGGAAGACGGCATTTAACACCCCCATATTGGCCACTACGAGTACCTGGTCATGCCGCTTTGGCCTCACCAATGCGCCGGCAGTGTTCCAGGCTCTGGTAAACGACGTTCTCAGGGACATGCTGAATGTGTTCGTCTTCATCTACCTGGATGATATACTGATTTTCTCTCCCTCAGTGGAGGAACATGTTCATCATGTACGGGCAGTTCTGAGCCGGCTCCTGAGGAATGGGCTGTACGTCAAGCCAGAGAAGTGCGAGTTCCATGTTTCACGGACCTCATTCCTGGGGTACTGTCTTTCGGCAGGGAATATCCAAATGGACCCCGCCAGGATCCAAGCTATCAGGGATTGGCCAACCCCCACCACCCGCCGGCAGCTCCAGAGGTTTTTGGGATTTGCCAATTTCTATCGGCGGTTCATCAAGGGCTATAGTTCACTGGCCTTCCCCCTCCACCAGTTGACCTCAACCCTCCGTACGTTTCTCTGGAGCTCTGAAGCTGGTGCCGCCTTCTCTGAACTGAAGCGGAGGTTCACCGAGGCTCCTATCCTGATTTTGCCCGACCCCGCTCGGCAGTTCGTGGTTGAGGTCGATGCCTCCAATGTTGGGGTTGGTGCCATCTTGTCCCAGGTCTGCCCCAAAGACAATCGTCTGCATACCCATGTTGCCTTCTATTCTCGGCGACTTAGACCCTCCTGAACGCAATTACCCGGTGGGGGAGAAGGAGCTCCTCGCTGTCAAATTGGCTCTGGAAGAGTGGCGTCCATTGGCTGGAAGGCACTGAAACCCCCTTCCTCGTGTTGGACTGACCACCGAAACTTGGAGTACCTCCCAGTCGGCCAAACGGCTTAACCCTCGCCAGGCCAGATGGGGTCTTTTCTTTGGCCGTTTTCGGTTTACCCTGTCCTACCACCCTGGGAATCGAAACACCAAGCCCGATGCTCTGTCCAGGGTTCATGCCCCTGAAGAGGAGGAGGAGCCGAACCCAGAAACCATCCTTCCCAAGTCCGTCTCGGTGTGCACTCTGGGGCTGGACCTCGAGGAGAGGATCAAGAAGGCCCATGAGGGAAATCCTGTGCCCAAAGGCTATCCGGCTGGGAAGGGCCTGCTTTTTGTCCCCGAAGGTCTGCGCTCTGAAGTCCTCCAGTGGTGTCACAACTCTCCCTTCTTCTTCTTCTTCTTCTGCCTTCTTCTGCCACCCCGGGTTCCCCCGAACCCTGTCACTAGTCCGGACACGCTTCTGGTGGCCCTCACTCCGTAAGGACACCCAGGATTATGTGGCCGCCTGCCCGGATTGCGCCCAACACAAGAGCTCTCACAGGCAACCGGAAGCTCTTCTTCGTCCGCTCCCCATACCTAGGCGCCCGTGGTCCCACATCGCCATGGACTTTGTGACTGGCCTGCCCCCCTCCGACCTGTTTCTGATCTTCGCTCTCCTGACCTCCGTCTTCCCGACCCTGCCTGTCCCCGGACTCTCGATTCTGCTCGCGCTCCTCGCGCCTCAATATCCGGCTCGCGCTCCTCGCGCCTCAAGATCCGGCTCGCGCTCCTCACGCTTCAAGCCCCGGCTCGCGCTTCTCGCGCCTCAAGATCCGGATCGCGCTTCACGCTTCGAGCTCGGTTCCATACGCCTGGCACTTCCGGGTCTGTCTCCTGATTCGGATCTCGGAATCGGCTCACTCGGAATCGGATCTCGGAATCGGCTCATTCGGCTCTAAGGAATCGGCTCATCGGATCTATCGCTGGTTTCTCCATTCTTCTGGTTGCTAGCTGGCTCAGAGCTCACGCACAGCTCCGCCCACTTCACGCTCTGCTCGGCATCCGCCTTGGATCCTCCATACAGGTGTGACACACACACACACACACACACACACACACACACACACACTGTGTGTGTGATGATCAGGATTTCTGTCTGTTTGCTTTGTGAACCTTTATTTTCTAAATCAAACCCACTTTTACTTTCACTTACTTCAGTAGAGAAACATCAGCTCCATCCAGCAGCACCAACTTCTTTCTTTCTTCAAAACACCAACTAATGTCTCCATGCAGATCTCCAGCATCTATTCTTCTCCTCCTCCAGGATCCTCCTCCAGGATCCAGGAACCATGTGAACCTATCAAACATCTGAACCCCAGTTCTCTTCCTTCTGCACTTTCTGCTGGAGGTCGGAAAATCACATCTTTTCGTGCATTTCTGCCACCTACAGGAATGGAGTGTGGAAGAAAAATCCCAAACCCACCTCATGTTGTTCCATCACCCTAAAAGGACTTCTATCAGGGTTTTAAAAGAACTTGATATGCTTTGATAAATCTTCCAAAATATCACATCATTACCTTCTCCAAGAAGTCATTTATTATATGTCATGTTTTCCCAAAGAAAGAAAAAAAAATGTGTGTGTATAAATAAATAAATAACATAAATAGATTAAGAAAAAAGAAAGAAAAAAGGGAAGTTGAAAAGAGAAAAAGGAAAAAGAAAAGAAAAATTGTCAGGAAAAAGATTTAAAAAAATGGACTTTTGTTTTGCTTTGTTATGAGATTTTTTACTTTTAATGAACACGAAAAAAAAAATGACAAACTTCATTTACAAACTCCACAACCATGAAAACTCAAGGATGTACATATTATTATTATTATTATCATCATTATCATTATTTTGGACTGTACACATATAATTCCGTTTTAGCAGACTGAAATTGTGTTTCTAGAACAATCTTGAGCAAATCAAATCAAATGATGATCCATATATATATATATATATATATATATATATATATATATATATATATATATATATATATATATATATATATATATATATATATATATATATATATATATATATATATATATATATATATATATATATATATATAAATCTATATATATATATATATATATATATATATATATATATATATATATATATATATATATAGATATATATATATATATATATATATATATATATATATATATATATAATTCAGCCAAATGTTAAATCGTGCAGATTTTATTTTTTAATTATAAAGGACACATTTTATTTAACGATACAGACCTCGAAAACCTCACTCGAAAATTCCACTGGCCAGTAGATGGGGCCAAAGACTGAAACAAAAAATTATAATGGAATCTCAGGATGAAACACCAGAGCAGAATTATACCTTTAAATGCGGAATGAAACAAATTTGAGTTTGGATATTCATGTAAATGTTGATCAGTCGTGAACATGAGCTGCTAAATCATCTGATCACTTCAAAATCACACCTGCATCTCTTTTGTTTATTTATTTTGTGTTCATTAATCCACGGCAAACATCTTCCACGTGATAACTCCAGAGAATACCAGTGTGGAGGCGTCCTATTAACACTGTGGGACCAGCAACAATCCACTGGCCTGGTGGACAAAATTGTAAACATGGGTGGTAATTTTGGTGCACACAGTCCATTAGACATGTGAGACTCTTTCCCCCATTTGAGTTCTTGTGTAGGCACATGACATAACTATGAAACGTTAGAAGGAAGCATCCCGCGCTGTTCACACTCATCCAGTTGGTGAACAGCTCGGTGTTTCCGGTAAGTACTCGCGTAACCAAAACTTTTCCCGCACTGTGAGCACTGGTACGGCTTTTCCCCAGTGTGCTTGCGCTGGTGTACACTGAGGGCACGTTGATACGTGAAGCTCCGCCCACACTGCGAGCACGTATACTGCTTTTATTCCACGTGACTGAGCTGATGCGCTTTGAGACTCCGTTGCTGATTGAAACTCTTCCCACACTGCGAGCACTGATGAGCTTTTCCCCCCGAGTGAATGCTCTGGTGCGCTTTGAGGTGATTCTGTTGGTTGAAACTCTTCCTGCACTCGGAGCAGCTGTAGGGTTTCTCTCCAGTGTGGACGCGCAAGTGTAACTGGAAATTATACTCCCGGTTGAAACTCTTCCCGCACTGCAAACACTGGTGTGGTTTTTCTCCCGTGTGAATGCGCTGGTGCGCTTTGAGGTGATTTTGTTGGTTGAAACTCTTCCCGCACTCGGAGCAACTGTAGGGTTTCTCTCCAGTGTGGATGCGTTTATGTAGCTGGAAATTATACTCCCGGTTGAAACCCTTCCCGCAGTGTGAACAGTAATAGAGCTTTTCTCCCCGGTGGATGCTCTGGTGACTCTTGAGGGATCTCTCGTGATTAAAACTCTTCCCACATTGAGAACAGTGATACGGCTGTTCTCCGCTGTGGATGCGCTGGTGTAGCTGCAGAGAACTCTCCTGATTAAAACTCCGCCCACACTGTGAACACTGATACGATTTCTCTGCCACGTGGGTTCGTTGGTGTTTTTGTAAACAAGTCTTTTCTGCAAAACTCCTTCCGCACTGGGAACACTGGTAAGGCTTCTCTCCCGTGTGGATGCGCTGGTGTTTTTTGAGATTGCACTTGCGTGTAAATCGCTTCCCGCAGTCTAAACACACAACTGGTTTTCGTCCCGTATGGATTTTATGGCGGAGCTGTGGCGCTTGGAAACCAGTCTTTATAAAAAGTATACCATCGTTCAGTTGAGGATCACTGGAGTCCACTGTAGACATTATGGTGTGTTTCTGTTTCTATAAAAGGCAAATACAAGGCAGTATTTTACCAATAATTTCCCAAAAAATACTTATCCAAAAAGACCACTCACATCCCTGTACTGTACTGCACATAAACAAAACCCAGCATTTATTTACTGACTCTTTGGTAGACCAAAACGGAGAAGAAAAATCGCAAAGGGAAAGTGTGAATAATACAACCTAAAACTCCAATCTGGCTTATTCTTATTTACTGAAATAAATGGACATTTGGTGTCGGATAAGGATGAGGTTTGAATATGGTTCCTCTTGAGGTGTTTGAGAACAAATGTTATACAAATATAATACAATTAAATTGGATTTTTTTTAATTGCAAACTTATTCATTTATTTCATATTTCAAGGTCTTTCTAAGTGCTTCATTAAGGTTAATATATTTCTTACAAGCAGCCAATAATTGTTGCTCTACAGTTGTAATAACAGTAACATTCTACTCACTGGCCAGCCAATCACAGCACCTCAGATCAAGTGTTCTAGTGTCAATATCTACACATAACCTCTTCTGTGAAGAACCATGTGAACCTATCAAACATCTGAACCTCAGTCACGTGTCCTAATCTGCCAGACCATGATTAGATGATCTTGACTGTGGAAATGCACAGGCCTGGTTTGTAAGAGATTATCAAGACTTTGTTTTGAGAAATTAAACCTGAATTCAGCTCAGAAATCCACTTACCTCAGGACCATGGATTTAATCAGATGTTGATGCTGTTATTTTTCACATCAGTGAGATCTGAAAAGTTGTGTCTGCAGATGTTAACCACTGTGAGTCTATGCTGCATCTCCAGATGTTAACCACTGTGCGTCTCCAGAAGTGTTCTCCAGTAGACATGGAGAGCTTCTCTTCTTCTGCTGGAGGTTGGAGAACCCTCTTTTGGTGCATTTCTGCCACCTACAGGGATGGAGTGTGATGTTTTCCTGTCAATAAATGCCACCTTTGATGAAAAGATCACATTTTCTCAACATATTGATGGATGATGTAAACATGAGCTGCTGGACTGATCCTCTGACAGAAATCACTGGAGTTTACTGTTTATTTTGCCACAAACCTCACACAATATCACCAAAAGAGTGCAGACACGTGTCATAAGTCCTGTATGTACTTTGTAAGCATCGCGTTTGACAATTAGTCCCAATTTGCTCTTATTACATTTACGTCATTTGGCACAGAACCTTATCTAGAGCAATTTTACAACTGAGCCATTGGGGGTTAAGGGCCTTACTCAAGGGTCATTAGTGGCAGCTTTGTGGAGCTGGGATTTGACCCTCGGACCTTCCGGTCCAAAGCCACTGAGCTGCCACCTCTCCTACTTCCCTCCACTCTCCTGAGATGTTTTATCTAGATCTTGGAGTGTGTTAAAGGACATTGGTTTTCATCAGTGACACGTCATCTCAAAGGTGTTCTGTACAATTTAGACCAGAACTCTTTAGCACGAGATCTTCCACTCCAACGCATGTAAAGAAGAGCTTCTACACAGGAATTGTCCTGCTGGAACAGGTTTGAGTAATCAAGATCAAGTGAATGCAACATTTTATTAAACTGCATGAGATGTGTGATACGTGTGAGTGCCTTCCAAATTGTGGTAATAGTTTGGAGAAGAACCACATGTGGCATGAAAGATCAGGTAGCCCAAAGAAGGAAGGACAAATGGAAGAATAAAGGATGGAGGGAAAAACAATCAAAGGAGTGAAAGAAGGAAGGAAAGAATGAAAGAAACAAAAAGTCAGGACTTTCTTCCATCATTTATTCCTCTATAAATGCTGTGCTTGATGTTGAACGGCATTTTGGTGATCCGTACATTAAACCAATCAAAACAAGTTGCAAACTGAGCACCACCTGCCCTGATTGGCCAGTATCCATAATCACCATGTAGCCCAAGAACAGTTCTCACTAAAGATAAGCAGGGTTGATCTTGGTTACTACCTGGATGCATGACCTCCTTGGTTAAACTAGGTTTCTGGTGGAAGAGGTGTTAGTGAGGGCCAGCAGGGGGCGCTTTACCCTGGGGGATACTATACTGTCAAAAAGCAGAGATTTGGGGTCCTGACTCTGTTGTCATTAAAAATACCAGGATGTCTAAAAGAGTAGAGACATGTCCTCGTCCTCCTGAGCAAATTCACCCATTGGCCTCGTAACCATCACCATATCTACTGTCTTCATCATCCTGTCTCCTCTGCACCTGTAAGCTGGTTTGTGGTGGGAGTTCTGGTGCACTATGGCTGCCATCGCATCGTCCAGGTGGCTGCTGTACTCTGGTGATAGATGAGGAGGAGAAGGAGGTGGAGATCCAACTCTCATAATGTAAACCGTAATCGAGTCTATAAAGCGCTGTATAAAGGTAATGAATTAATTAATTGCTGGATTGCTGAGTGTTTTTATCCTCATTAACAAAAAGGAATGACTGATTTCACTAATTGTATTTGCGTAAAAAGATGCAGTAGCCAATTTATCGCAGAGGCTAAGTTCCAAAACCACACGCAAATAACGCCACGCCACTTTGGAGCAAGGCCTTTAATCCTCTGTGCTCCAGCAGGCACTGTATCATGATGATAACTCCACCTCAGGAGAAACGTAAATTAAGCGCTAATCAGGAAAACCCCTAATCAGTGACCCCAAACATCCAGGGGTATATTTATGATGACGAGTAACTTACAGTACAAACCTTTGACGTTTCGACTGATTAAACACATCCTCCTGCTGGTCCAGACCTTCAGCCTAAAAACACTCGGAAGGTTAAAGGAGAATGAGTAATCACTAAAACTATGAATGATTTATTGTGTAAACAACAGGACACAAACAGGATTGATCAGGTCTCGTCCAGCTTCTCTCTCTGGTGGATGCCTTGGTGTTTCCGGAGACTTCCTGGGTAAGTAAAATGTTTCCCACACTGCAGGCACTGGTACAGTTTTTCCCCGGTGTGGCTGAGTTGATGTATCTTGAGGCCTCCTTTTTTAATGAAACTCTTCTCGCACTGAGAGCACTTGTAGGGCTTTTCCCCCGTGTGAATGCGCTGGTGCGCTTTAAGCGTGCTATGCTGATTAAAACTCTTCCCGCATTCGGAGCAGCTGTAGGGTTTCTCTCCCGTGTGAATGCGTTGATGTGTTTGGAGATTGTTCTGATGGTTGAACGTCTTGCCGCACTGTAAACAGTAATACGGCCGGTCGCCTCTGTGGACTATCTGATGTCTCTGGAGGGATCTGTCGTGATTAAAACTCTTCCCGCACTGAGGACAGTGGTACGGCTGTTCTCCGGTGTGGATGCGCTGGTGCAGCTTGAGGGAACGTTCTAGATGGAAACTCCTCCCACATTTTGAGCAGTGATGTTTCTTTGCCGTGTGCGTTACTTTGTGTTTTTGTAATCGCGTACTGTCGGCAAAACTCCTCCCGCATTGGGAACACGTGTACGGTCTCTCGCCCGTGTGGATGCGTTGGTGTATTTTCAGGTTGCCTTTGCTAGCAAACCGTCTCCCACAGTCTAAACAGATGATAACTTTCCCACCTGTATGATTTTTCTGGTGTTGCTGGAAATCAGTGCGTAGAGAAAAACTCTCTCCACACTGGGAGCAGTGAAATGGTTTCTTTCCTGTATGAGTGTGTTGAGGCGTCTTTCTGAAAATGTTCCCAACAGCCGATTGAGGATTACCGGAGTTGCTTTTGGACATTCTGTTGTGTTTCTAAAGAGAAAGAAACAAATGATAACTTATAAACATAAATTGATTAAACTACTTAATAGATATTAGCAGTTTTGGGGAGTAAATAGTCACATGTAATGGTGTTACATAATTTAATTACAAAATAAAATTAACAGTAATCCGTTACAGTTACTGCAAAAAGACATGTCATTAAATTACAGTTACTTTTGAAAACGTTCAAGATTACAAATCCCAAAGACCACCAGGTAACACCCACCCCCCTTACTTTCTTTGAACAATATCAATTAAAACGTGAATAGAAACATGTATGTAATTAAAGGAGAAATATCCCGCGGTATACAAGTATTGGAAAAATACCGATATATACACACATTATATTTAAAACGGTACGAGATAATTATTTTGCAGAATTCAGGTTTTCATATGCTGCTGTTCCAAAATGCACCGATAGGCGGCAGTGCTTCCCAACTTGCGGCAAAACCGGTAGAAAAAAACGGAAAAGATTTGCACATGCATAAATAGTGTTACTACAGATACATTAATGATCTTTATAGTCAAAATTGAACCTGTTCCTGGATGTTTTTTGTGGAAAAGATTATGCCTTCATTATATATATATATATATATATATATATATATATATATATATATAAATAGAAATCTTTTCCACAATGTTTCCAAAGTATTAATCAACATTCTGTGCATATTTTTGGGCAGGGAGGAAACCAGAGGACCCGGTGAGAAACCCCCTGGGGACATGCACACACACGGCGGAGGCGGGAATCGAACCCCCAACCCTGATTAGCTAACGTGCAAATCACTAAACCATCATGCCCCTCAGCAGTAGTCTAAATTGCAAAAATAAAATAAAAAATGTTTTACCCAAATTGATTTAATATGTGTAACATTAAATGATCATTTTGCTCAAATTAATGCTTGGACACTGAACTAAATTGATTTACTTTTGCACCAACATTTGCATAGAAAAGAAATTGTCAATTTAAAAACAGAAATAAATTGCCCTTTTGCTTATAATATTTTAAATATAATTTTCTCTGGCCACGCTTAAATAATAATACCTCACGTTTAAAAACCCTGCACTTTCATTGGACAATTAAGCAGCCAATCACAGCGCTTCCTCAAATCGCTACTAATATCAGTTTACACATAAAGGCTTTTATATCGAGCACCGGGTTAACACGCAATTATCCCAATTATCCCGTTACATTAATGACATGCGCACATCTGCAGGAGGAAACTAATTAACCTGACCATAATTAACCATGAGAATAATCCTGTATCATTAGATCTGGGATGTAGTTAGACATGTATAATCAGAAGGTCCTGCTCTGTAAAACATGCTCCGGATTTATTTTTCCTTGGCGAAGTTTATTTATATATATATTAATCCCCCCCCAATAAACCGAATTCATTCAGCAGTTTGAAGACAAGTTTCACTTTCACTTACCTCAGAATTTCAGGATCATCGGATTGAATCGGTTTAAATGCAGTTATTATTATTCATATTGATGAGATCTGAAAGCCTGGAAAATTATTCCCATAATAATTCTTCTTGTGGAAATCATCTATTGGTTCATGGATCATTTCTGCCACCTACAGGGGTGGAGTGAGGAGAAAAATCCTAAAACTATTCTCACCCAATGTTCTGGAATGAGGAGCAAGAATACCTGCTGAATTATATGTATATTAAAATCGTAGTTGTCTGGATTTCACTCGTTTCTCTTTTCGGGCCTCATTACACAACCTGGAGGGAAAAATCTCCTGATGGTGAAGGTAAAGCTGTAGTTGATGATGGAAACCAAACAATTCATCATATCACTTTAAAGCCACAAACTCTTGTGAATGTCAAATTCATTTTGTTGTTCTGAACACTGCAATCTATACAAATTACTAGGGATTAAAATTCATTCATTCATCTTCTAGCGCTTTATCCGATCTTCCCTCGGGTCACGGGGAGTCTGTGTCTATCACAGGGGTCTATGGGCATTAAGGCAGGATAAACCCTGGATGGAATGCCAACACATCGCAGGACACACACACACACTCATTCATTCATTCATACACTAGGGACAATTTTTTTGTATGTTTTTGGACCGGGGAGGAAACCGGAGAAAAAAAACCCTGAGGCACGGGAAGAACATGCACACATATGACCGAGTATGACCATATGCACACATATGACCGTGGCGGTGTGAGGCGAACGTGCTAACCACTAAACCAAAAGAAAGAAAGACAGAATCTGGACTTGTCCATCATTTATTCCTCTCTAAATATTCTGCTTGATGTGGAAATGTATGTTTGTGATCAGTAAATACCACCGAGGGCCAATCAAAACAACTAGTGTTGGTAGTTTACTGTGTGTTTGAGCAGTTACGTTTTTATCGACAAATAAATAAAAAGGAACGACTGATGTAACAAAATGTAGTGAAATATTTGACTGTAGTGAAGTAAACGTCTTCTTAAATAGAAATACTTCAGTAAAGCACAGATGCACCAAAACGTGACTGAACACCAGTAACCATTTAATTTATAAATGTCCACCATCGCTAAATTCCTGTTTATTTACTCCTAAACGTGAGTCCCGCTGTTACGTACGAGTGGTGTTTTGGGGCGACTGTGTTTGACACATCGTTTCCCACATTGTATTTACATGAAGACGCTGGTGTGTCCGGAGGTGACTTCTTTGGTTGAAACTCCTCCCACACTCGGAGCAGTGATATGGTTTCTCTCCGGTGTGAATGCGCTGGTGTCGGCGGAGGGCGTTGGACAGGGAGAATCTCTTTCCGCACTGGGGACAGTGGTACGGCTTCTGTCCGCTGTGAACTCGCTGGTGGTTCTGGAGGGTACTGATTTGTGTAAAGCTCTTTCCGCACTTCGAACACTGGTATGGTTTGTGTCCGGTGTGGATGCGCTGGTGGTTTCGAAGCGTAGTCGGTCGAGCGAAACACTTCCCGCACTGTAAACAGCGGTACGGCTTCTGCCCGGTGTGAACGTGCTGGTGTATTTGGAAATGACTCTCGCGATTAAAACTCTTCCCACACTGCGGGCAGTAATAGAGTCTCTCTCCTGAGTGAAGGGTCTGGTGCTCCTGGAGACTGGTCTTGTGTTTGAAGCTCTCGCCGCATTGGGAACAGTGATACGGTTTCTCTCCGGTGTGAAGTCGCAAGTGCGTCCGGAGGTTACCTCGCTGAGTAAAACTCCTTCCGCACTGCGAGCACACGAACGGCTTCTCTCCGGTGTGAATTCGCTGGTGTTCGCGCAGAATACTCTGCCGGGTAAACGTCTTTTCGCAATCTGCGCACCGGTGCGGTCTCTCGCCCGTGTGAATGTGCTGGTGTCTCCTGAGGGTACTCCTGCAGTTAAACCTCTTCCCACACTGCGAGCACTGATAGGGTTTCTCGCCCGTGTGAACACGATGGTGTCTCCGGAGAGCGCTCTTGCAATTAAACCTTTTGGCGCACTGCGAGCACTGGTACGGCTTCTCTCCCGTGTGAACGCGACGGTGGATTTGGAGTTTACTCTGCGAGGCGAAACACTTTCCACAGTCTGAGCAAGTGGGAAGGACTTTCTTTGTTGGCGAAGAAATGGTAATAGCATCAGGTGAACTAAAAGTCTCTGGATGGCTACTGGAGCCTTTTGTGGGCATCATGCTATTAAGTCTAGGGGGGAAAAAAAGAATAAAATAAAAAAAGAGGTATAAAAAGTATCTTGTCCGAGCGCCATTTTAATGACAATACATTTGTTTATCATGAACACAGACATGTTTCTTTGATATACAGGATCGAACCCCATCAAAACATCCAAAACTAAGGGGATTCTAAGGGATTCAGGGTTACTTTTACTCTAGATCAGGGGTGTCAATCTCAGTTCCTGGGGGGCCACAGCCCTGCAGAGTTTACCTCCAACCATAATTAAAAAACACCTGATCCAAATAATCAAGTCATTAAGGCTTATTTGAAAACTACATGATATGTATGTTGGAGCAGGGTTGGAAAAAAAACCCACTGCAGGGCTGCAGCCCTCCAGGAACTTTGACACCCCTGCTCTAGATTATTGAATCGCTTTAAGCATTATGCCTTCATTTATTAGAACATCCAAACCTTTCCAAACTATGTTTCAGTACAAAACTATGTGCCCCCTCATCCCCAATTTGGAACAAGGCCTTGAATGATGCCAGAGAACAAAGTCAGGTTGGCTTCCAAACTAAAATGTTCCTTATTAGAGGTTGAATCGTCGTTGGAATTCTCGCTATCAGGAAAAATCCGTACAGATAGTTTTTCCTGCTTTTATTCGGCTTTCATTACGAGAGCAGCCTCCAAAGGCGATTCACTGACATCATGTTCTGTTTGTTTTTACATCAGAGACTGCAAGATGTACAGAGAACAGGTATTATACACACACACACACACACACACACACACACACATATACATTCATTCATCTTCTACCGCTTTATCTGATCTTCCCTCGGGTCACGGGGAGTCTGTGTCTATCTCAGGTGTCTATGGGCCTTAAGGCAGGATACAACCCATCGCAGGACACACTCACACACACACACACACTAGGGACAATTTTCCAAGGTGCCAATCAACCTACAGTTCATGTTTTTGGACCGGGGGAGGAAACCGGAGAACCCGGAAAAAAAAACCCTGAGGCACGGGGAGAACATGCACAAACTCCACACACACATGGCCGAGACGGGAATCGAACTCGGACCCTGGCGGTGTGAGGCGAACGTAACCACTAAACCACCGTGCCCCCCTCACATATTAATAGCCTTTATTTGTCACATATACATTATAGTACAGTGATATTCTTTCTCCGCATATCCCAGCTTGTCTGGAAGTTGGGGTCAGAGAGCAGGGTCGGCCATGATACAGTGCCCTCTGGAGCACAGAGAGTTAAGGGCCTTTCTCATGGACCCAAGCGTCGCAGCTTGGCGATACCGGGGCTCGAACCCCCAACCTTCTCATCAGTAACTCAAAGCCTTAAACCACTGATCTACACCCCTCCATATTATTTATTTATTACATAATTATAGTTCTTGACGAATATATTTATTTCATTTAGAACATTTTTCACGCTTCAGTACTATTTTTTACATTTTTGTAATAAAGTTAATGCTACACAGTATTCATTTTAAAATGGGTTCTCAATCAAGTACAATCTCAAATCTCTACAATCTACAACAAATCAATAAACTAATCTAACATTAGGAGGCAAGATATAAACATTTTTATATATTAAATTGGCCATTACGACATCATGTGATGATTGTGTTACAGAAACAGAGGATCATTTACATTTACAGAGGATTCCCTTCTGCACAGATGAGGGTTAAAGTTAAAGGGAAAACCGGAGGCGTGTTAGCAAGACTGGGATTTAAACTCACAACCTTTCTCAGTCCAACATACTAAAAACACCAAATCACTTTAAATCTATTTAAAGGATGTGCTGGGAACATTTCAGTAGCAGTGATGTTAAAACAGTATCTATTCTGAATGATGAGAACAGTTCATCGTTTATATTTAATACAATTTATATAATTAATAGTTTCCTGACCACCAGGATTTTCATTAAAAAGTTTTCCAAAAGCCTCTCTGAGAAGATCCCGGGTGTGTAATGAATGATCATCTGAGGTAAACAAAGTTAGTTATTAGTTTAATAGTTGCTGCTTAGTTATTTACTAAACAAAAAAGTAAATGATGCATCAATAATGAACACGTCCTGAGTGATTTATTTTTAGATCCAGTAAATCCATTAATATTTCAGTAGATATGAGATGGAGATCCAGTCTTTAACATTGAGCTTTAACTTACCTCAGGATTTAAACTTTAACGCATTTTCTGCGTCCGTTATTTATGTTTTAAATTCCAACGGATTTAACCGTCATAATAATCATACATGGACGAAGATCTTCTTCTTCTTAGTATTTATACCTTAAAAAAAAGTTTTACTGCCATCTATTGGTCCAACAATGTGTCTACACAGATTGAATGTTATAATGAGGTGGTACTACGAGTTGCAGTCCCAGCACTAGATTTGTGGGCCCTTGAGAAAGGCCCTTTACCCTCAGCTGTATGATTGAAATACTTCTAAGTTGAGCTGGATAAACAAATTTTAATAAATTCGAAAATGCATCAGATTTGTGTGATTTCCCCGCCGACCTTCAGTCCACCAGCTTCTTATCCAGTCATCACTTGCAAAACCACTGCGATGTTTACAGTCTCGTACCTTTAAATGTGTTTTCTTCTTTTCCACTTCATCCTTTCCTTGTATATTATATCTATTTACTTTCCCTCAGAAGAAATTAAAATGGTTTCCATTAAACCTATTAATGGCTTCCATCACTTTCCTGTACAGGAAATGACCAGGATGAGAGCGAGTCCTGAAAGGTTCCTCCTACTGGACCAAGTAGGGTCAGATATCTTCTCAAAATGCACCATATCCATGTTTATGTGTTTAGAGTTTCTCCAGACTCGCATTAGTCTTCCTGTAATCCATGTTTCCTGTAGGATTGAAGTGGGTTTAGTTTTATTCAAAAGTATCGGGACAGCTCTATTCTATTACTTTTACTATACACTAAATAAAGACATTTGGGTTTGATTCTTTGATTGAGATTCAGCGCTTTTTACAATGTGTCATCGTCCCAAAGCAGCTTTACATAATACTAATGTGTGAAAAGTGAAAATCAGTTTAGCACTAATTGTTTCTTGTTGAGCAAGCCGAAGCGACAGTGGCAAGGAAAAACTCCCTGGGAACAGGAAGAAACCTTGAGAGGAACCAGACTCAACAGAGAACCCCATCCTCATTTGGGTTGTTAGTGTTGTGTGTGTGTGTGGTTGAGGATGTTTATTGTGTAGTGTGGAGTGTATTCACGAATTTGAAGCATCATCAACCGGGGGCGGAGTCACCATGAGGTTCTGACAGGAACAGAGTGCAGAGGGGGTCTGGATCACTGACAGCTCAGCAAGGATGTAGATCAAGGATGTAACTCTATACAGCAGGTCCGATGTTGGACGTCTGAACGGAAGAGGCTCTGCAGAGATCTGTACACTGCCAGGATTATTATTACTGTTCTCTCCATAAGTACTGGAACGGTTTTGCTTCACAATGACGACACTTGGGTTTGAAATCCAAAAATGACAGATCAGAAATTCTGCTGATCCTGATATTTCCACCTTGATTTATGACATGGCACATTTGTGTGGAATGAGTTCTCAAAAGTATTGGAATACATGACGTATTTCATGCGTGACCTTCAAGGTCTGATCTGACACTAAAGCACCCTCTGAAGACCTTCTCATTATAGCACCTTTAAAGACAAACTAAAGACACTCTATAAGAAGTTGAGAACCAGTTTGAACTTAATTACGAATTTAATTTAGGATTTAATGTTCGGTGTATTTAAAGGATATTTAAACTCCAACATGAACAGACTGAACTGCTGTAAACATGAGACAATCTTCTTCTTCTTCTTCAAAGTGGAGTTTTTACACCGTCCTGCCACGGCAATCATCTGCAGAAGGTTTGGATGTGTTTATTTCTCCAAATCTTACTTCTGTCTGCTTTTTCCATCTGACTGAGGCATGTTTCATCGGTAGCAGCTTTTCACTTTATTGGCCTTATAACCACTGGTGTATCCTGGCTGTATCCAGTCTACAAAGTTAAGTTACAAAGCTAATAATCACAGGGCCAGAAGGAAACAAGAAGTCTGAGAACATTCCTGATGATCACCATCTTTTCTATGCTTGTGTTCTATATGGTGGATGTTCAGCCTGGAAACATTAATTTCAAAAGTCTTTAGTATTAATGTATAAATATGCAGTGAGGTCCAGTTACCAGGGCATACACCAACAGTATATAGTAACGGCTACTTTTTACGTAAGTAAATCTTCACCACTTGGCTACCATTAATAATTAAAATCTAATGGAACATCTTGATAATCCGTAGCGATTGTATGGCCTAGAAACCTTTGTCCATGATCCTCTGGGTTTTTCAGAGGCTGCCATGCTACAGCTGGTGTTTTTATGCATATTGATTCCTTTTCCACTTTCATTATAAACTCAGAGACAACTGATCAATTCGTAACAGGATCAATTAGTATCAGGATCAATTAGTAACAGGATCAATTGGTTACAGGATCAATTAGTTACAGGATCAATTCGTATCAGGATCAATTAGTAACAGGATCAATTAGTAACAGGATCAATTAGGAACAATTAGTAACAGTGTTAATTGAGTAACGCTCTGTAATTCGACAACGTAAAAGCCAGAACATCAGCTCATGTTTAACTTGGGTGCGGTGTAGATCAGTGGTTTAAGGCCTGGATTACTGATCAGAAGGTCGGGAGTTTGAGCCCCGATATCACCAAGCTCTGCCACTCTTGGGTCCTCAAGCAAGGCCCTTAACCTTCTGTGTACCAGGGGGCGCTGTATCATGTCTGACCCTTTCAGTGTCCTGTAATGTTTATGCGACAAATAAAGACTCTTCTATTCTTCTACTTGAACTGTTCTACACAGTTGTCGTCCAGTGTGAATGTGGATTCGTTTGGGTTTCTTTGGTGTGAACGCGTCGGTGTCTTTGGAGAGTACTCGGGTGAGTAAAACTCCTCCCGCACTGTGAGCACTGATGCGGTTTCTCCCCCGTGTGAATGCGCTGGTGATGTCTAAGGGTATCTTTCTGATTAAAACTCTTCCCGCAGTGCGAACACCGATAGGGCTTTTCTCCCGTGTGGGTGCGCCGGTGCGCTTTGAGAGCACTAAGTTGGTTAAAACGCTTTCCGCACTCGGAGCATCCATAGGGTTTTTCTCCGGTGTGGACGCGCTGGTGCGTTTGGAAGTTGCTCTCTCGGTTGAAGCTCTTGCCGCACTGCGAGCAGCGATACGGCTTGTCTCCTCGGTGAAGACTCTGGTGTCGTGTGAGGGTCCTTTTGTGATTGAAGCTCTTCCCGCACTGCAGGCAGTGATAGGGTTTATCTCCAGTGTGAACGTGCTGGTGTTGCTGAAGGCTGCGCTGTAGATGAAAACCCTTTCCACATTGTAAACACTGAAACGACTTCTCTACCGCATGGGTTCGTTGGTGCTGCAGAAAATTGCTAACGTCTGCAAAAGTCTTTGTGCAGTGCGAGCAGTGATAGGGTTTCTCCCCCGTATGGATGCGCTGGTGCGTTTTGAGATTACCCTTGTGAGTAAATTTTGCCCCGCACTCCACACAGGGAAAGGGTTTCTCTCCCGTGTGAACTCGCTGATGTTGGTGGTAGTTACTCAGCCGGGCAAAACTCTTCCCGCACTTTGAGCAGTCGTAGGGTTTCTCTCCGGTGTGGATGCGCTGGTGGAGCTGCAGCGTGATCAGCTGTGAAAAACTCTTCCCGCAGTGTGAGCAACGGTACGGTTTCTCTCCGGTGTGGACGCGGCGGTGTCTCTGGAGCATGCTGCGATGAGTAAAACTCTTCCCACAGTCTGAGCAGTGGTGAAGGTCAGCTTGCAGCTGTTCATCACTGGCCAACGTACAAAAAATAGCAGCCTCTTGCTGACTGATGGAGTCTTTTGAGGGCATCATGATTACGTTTAGATCTGGGGAGAGCAAACAAATGGAACTTAATAACATTTGTTTGCAAAGTGCCCATGATAAACGCATAATTAAGCTCCTACGCTTGGACCACCACCGCCTCAGATCTCCAAGCAAGGTTTTTAATCACACAACTTTAACACACAATTTAACAGCGTATAACCAAAGGTTATGTCATTTATACAACTGAGCAGTAAAGCCATTGTTCAAGGGCACAAATATGGCAGCCTGCCATTGCATTGGGATTTGAACTCATAACCTTTCCAAACACTGCTGAATATTTCACAAATTATGCTTTCTACTAACCAAGAAGCTCAACAATGCTACAATGCACAATCAAAAGCAAATATTTATATTACATCACCAGTTTAGAAGACAAGCAAATGAAATGGTTTATTATGGTTTAAACCAGAGTTTTGTGAAATGGCAGGTTGGGCCCAACAATGTTCTTTCTAGACATCTACATGAAAACCATTAAAACAATATAATTCCCATAAAATCCATTGAAACTATTACAATTACTATTAAGTTGGTTCCCATTACAAGCACCGAAAAATCCCTACAATTCACATTATACCAATACAATTTACATAACAACCAAATCAATTCCACTAATAAGCATTAATAACTATGGAACACGTTTCAGCCATTTACACCAGTACAATTCCCATTATACACTTCAAAACCAGTATGTTTTATTCCAACGCTTAAAACAAATACCGTTATAACCAAAACAATTCCTAGTGTTTTATTCAAAACCAGTATCTTTTATTCTAAAACCTTTAAACCAATCTGATTCCCTGGGTATTTCTAAAGTAAAGTGTTACAATTGCCAGTATGGTGTTTGTTACAATTTACATTATAACCATTAAAACAATATAATTCCCATTATATCCACTGAAACTATTCCCATTCCCATTATGTTGGTTCCCATTACAAGCACTCCAATCCAATGTACATAACACCCATGTTCTAATGGGAACCATTACAATTCCCATTATAGCACTTCAAACCATTACAATTATAACCATTAAAACATTACATTCTGTGTCAATAATGGAGCTGGTAAATAAAGGTTCCTGAGGTAAACAGTCTTTAGCAGTTGCTAGCTGTCGGAAAGAGAAATATGTTAAAGGTTCCTGAGGGAATAAGGAGGTAAAATGCAGTAATGGATCACCAGATCCTGTTAGATATGAAGTGGAGATCCAGTCAGAACCTTCTCACCAGCACCGAGCAGCTCAGAGATCCAGCTTCACATGAACTTACCTCAGGATTTTACATTTATCCCCTCAGAATATTATAACTATCTCTATAAATCACGGAGATAAACCTTCTACTCTGTATAAAGTACATTGAGAGTACATTTAGAGTATATTTAGAGTATATTTAGAGAGGAACACATCATTTAGGTACATCTCGGAGGTCCAGGTTCTTCATCGAGCTGAGATGATTGCAAAGGTGGATGGTGTTTTACCGCCATCTGCTGGACTGGATTTCAGACTTTATAAAGCCACTTCAAATCCCTTCTAATGTTCAGGAAAACTTTCCATTGCTTTATTTACCTGTGTGATACTAAATCAATTCACGTTATAACCATTAACACCATCCAAATGCCCATTATAACCCCTTAAAGACATCACAAACATCACAATTCCTCTTGTGTTGAACTGCTTCTCATTAATTTCACTGTGTACTGTGTCAGCTTCATATGGCTGGAATAACAATTAAAGCTTCTCGACTTGAAAACCCACCACAATTCCCATTATAACCCCCAATTAGAATAACCATTTCAACCCTTAAAACCATCACAATTACAATTATAACCCACTCACAACTCCATACAATCACCACAATTCCAATGATAAGCCCTAAACCCAATATAATTCCCATTTTAACCCATAAAAGCACCATGATTCGTATTTTAACACATAAAATTCCATTATAACCCCCCTCCCAAACCCACTAGAATTCCCATTTTTAACCTTTAAAACCATCACAATTCCAGTGATAACTCCTACACTCATTAGAACTCCCATTTTAACCCTTAAAACAATCACAATTACAATTATAACCCCCTCACAACTCCATAAAAGCATCACAATTTCAGTGATAACCCCTAAACCCATTAGAATTCCCATTTTAACCCTTATAACCATAATAATTACAATTATAACCCACTCACAACTCCATAAAATCCTCACAAATTCCAATGATAACACCTAAACCCAATATAATTCCCATTTTTAATAGGCATTACACCATCTGTCTAATCTCACCATCAAATTTCATGTGTCATACAGAGTCTGGATGACGTGAGGGAAACATGCGCCACTGAGGTCGATACTGAGTCCATCCTAGTCTCTAATGGAAGGTGGTAGCCTAGTGGTTAAGGTGTTGGCCTACGGACCGGAAGATCATGGGTTCAAACCCCACCACCAACGAGCTGCCACTAGTGGGCCCTTGAGCAAGGCCCTTAAATTGCTCAGTTGCTCTGGATAAGGGCGTCTGCCAAAATTCTGCAAATGTAAATGTAAAAATATAATGGCATGCCATGGACGAGTCTAGTCATGACACTCAGGTGTACAGGTACGAGTTCACAGTGGACAAGTCCATCATCACCACCAGTACACCGAATGTATCTCCAGTGGGCTGAACCTCAGTAGTGACTTTAACTGCAAGGTTGATCAAATTTTATATGACCTTTTTATACGACCTGGTAGATACAAATACAAAGCTGTTGTACGGAGACGTGTTGAGGGATGTAGAGAAACGAGCTAAAGATTCGAACTAGATTCAAAGAACCAAAGAATCAACAAATGACTCACTTAAAATGCTCATTTACACTTAATTGAATCCTTGAAGGCAGGATGTGTCGGGGATTATGGGCTAGTAAGAGGATAGTGGGGCACAAAGAGTTCTTTAGGGAAGGATTAGGGCAAAAAATATTCTATAATGTGTTACAATGTAAAGAAAAATTAGAGAAATAGAAAAATGGAGCAAAAAGTTTATTATGCAAATCTGCAGGAAGGTAACAAGAAATTAATCACAGATTATACATGTACAACATACATTTATATATATATATGTGTGTGTGTGTGTGTGTGTGTGTGTGTGTGTGTGTGTGTGTGTGTGTGTGTGCGCGCGTGTGTGTGTGTGTGTGTGTGTGAAAGACAGGTAAAGATGAACAATGTAAAGCTTTTGAATGCAATCAACTACTATTAAAATAAGTACTTTTTTGCATCAAAAAATAATGAATTTATTTCTGTTCTATATAAAATCTATAGAGAAAAACTATGTTTATAAAAGATTATGTTTATGGTTATATATATTACATGTTTATATAAATGATCATTTCATAGTTTTTATATCTTAATCATCTCCAGTGAAATATGAGATGATATTCAGGTCTGGGACGAGTTGGTTGGAGTTTCGAGCATTCGTTCGTTCTCCATCTGGTTGAGTCTTCTGATGATTTTCTGCACCCAGTCATTATCAGGATCTACACACACACGCCGAGTGTCCCTCAGTGTAAATCTGTAGATCACAGAACAGATATACATCAATAACACACACACACACACACACACACACGCCGAGCGTTTTTCAGTGTAAATCTGTAGATCACAGAACAGATATACATCAATAACATCACACACACAGACACACACACACACACACACACGCAGAGCGTTCCTCAGTGTAAATCTGTAGATCACAGAGCAGATGTACATCAATAACATCACACACACACACACACACACACACACACACACACACACACACACACACACACACACACACACACACACACACACACACACACACACACTACAACTCACACACCAATCCTCCACCATTATATAAATCATATTACACACAATTATAAAAACAATAATACACATGAAAATGATTATTATTATTATTATTATTATTATTATTAAAATAAATAAAAAGTACAATGAGAAGGTGAAACTTACATCACTCCAGGTTTCATACACCAACGTTCTGTAGCTTTATAACGTGTAATAACTCTTACAGGAACTGGATTTCTCCGGTATGTGAAACAGCATGTACCCGGTCTATCTGCACCTGTAATAAAACATTTCCACATTCAGTCATGTGATTAAAAGTACAATAATAAAATAAGAAACATGTTTATATTCAGTATGAAATGCAGGTGTGATGTATGTATTAAAATGCTGCTGAATCCTGATTGGTTGGCAGGTGTTGATTCATTCTCTACAACAGCAGGTGTGACATTAGTGCAGGGTTATAATGTATTAATAACGCTCATGCAGTGTATGTATGTATGTAATAACACATCATTTATAGGGACGTGTACACAACATCATCCACATTCTGTACACAGATGTATAGTTTAACAGTTATGGAAGGAGTGTAGAGTGTTTACATGGTATGTTTATTCCAAAATAAAAAAAAAAAACAAAAACAATTGCTTATTGTAAAATAATCAATAAATCTCATCACACACTCCATCACTCCGTATTTATACTGTAACAGTGTCATAAACATACAGTGCTTTTATTTACACACACTAATAATAAACAGAAAAATAATTAAATATAAAAAAGGTGAATTTTATCTTACTATCGGCTTTTGTGAAGGACTGAAAGCAGGTGAGAAGCAGCAGAACCAGTAGGACACAACGAGAGATCATGACTGATGATGATGATGATGAAGGTCACTGTGTAAACAGGATGCGGTTAATACGGATACACAATATTTAAAAAGATATTTACACGTTATTTAGACGATATTTAGACGTTATTTAGACAATATTTAGACGTTATTTAGACGATATTTACACGTTATTTAGACGATATTTAAACATTTAAATGATATTTAGACAATATTTAGATTATATTTAAATGATATTTGGATGATATTTAAAGTATATTTAGACAATATTTTAACGATATTTGGACAATATTTAAATGATATTTAGACGATATTTAGATTATATTTAAATGATATTTGGATGATATTTAAAGTATATTTAGACAATATTTTAACGATATTTGGACAATATTTAAATGATATTTAGACATTATTTAGATGATATCAGGCAGGTGAGTTGAATATTCTGGACGATCAGAGAACAGTTAATAATTAACAGATGTTTACTGACCAAAGGTTTTACATGTTAACAACAAAAAAACAACTGTTTTTATTATAAAATTCTCCAAAAGCCAACTCTGAGATAATTCAGGGTCATTAATGATAATTATCAGGTGATGAAAATGTTATCTGAAGTAAAACTTTAACTTAAACATTAATATAAATTGCTAAGATGAAAACTGACATAAATGATAAAAGAATTGCGTGCAGTTACAATCTGGAGTTATTTATTAAAAGGATAAAAACTCAATAATATTCACTAAACACTGTTAAATATGAAGTAAAGATCTGAAATCAGTAACACAGAGCACTTTAGATGCTAACTTACCTCAGGATTTACACATGAAATAAATGTGTTTAAATGCTGTTATTTTTTAACTCCAAGAGATTATAACCTTTTATAACCTTTTATAAGCTTTTCTGTAACACTGCAAACAAACAAAAAAGCGCAGAAAAACAAACAGACACAAATAAGTTCCTCTAATTCTGCTTCTTCTTCTTCTTTGTGGATTAAGAAGACATGTAAAAAGAGAATGTGTAGATAAACATGTGCTTTCCTGCCCTCTACTGGAGTGGACTTTTAGCAGAAATGTTAAACATCAACTCCATTTTCTTTCTAATCTTAGACATTATTTAACACTTTACTGAACACATTTTGCTGTTTGATTATACAAATATATCTAATATATATATATATATATATATATATATATATATATATATATATATATATATATATATATATATAAAATAGATTAAAAAAGGTGTTATTTGTATTCTTTTTGTGTTGACCAAAAAAAAATAAATAACAAAAAAAAAAAAAAAACACTTGCTTATTGTAAAATAATCAATAAATTTTTTTGGGCTTTTGTGAAGGACTGAAAGCAGGTGAGAAGCAGCAGAACCAGCAGGACACAACGAGAGATCATGACTGATGATAATGATGATGATGAAGGTCACTATGTAAACAGGATGCGATTAATAATATTTAGACGATATTTAGACATTATTTAGACGATATCCATCCATCCATCCATCTTCTTCCACTTATCCGGGACCGGGTCGCGGGGGCAGCAGTCTAAGCAGAGATACCCAGACTTCCCTCTCTCCAGCCACTTCCTCTAGCTCCCCCGGGAAGGGGGGGACACTGAAGCATTCCCAGTACAGTCGAGAGACATAGTCCCTCCAACGTGTTCTGGGTCTTCCTCGAGGCCTTGTTCCCGGTGGGACATGCCCGAAACACCTCCCCTGGGAAGGCGCCCAGGAGGCATCCGAAATAGATGCCCAAGCCACGCCAGCTGGCCCCTCTCGATGTGGAGGAGCAGCGGATCTACTCCGAGCTCCTCCCGAGTGACTGAACTTATCACCCTATCTGTAAGGGAGCGCCCAGCCACCCTGTGAAGGAAGCTCATTGCCCCCTCGCTCGTGAACAAGACCCCAAGATACTTGAACTCCTCCACATTGGGGAAGGAGCTCTCCACCAACCTGAAGTTGGGCAAACCACCTTTTTGCAGGCTAAGGACCATGGCCTCAGGACTTGGAGGTGCTGATCTTCATCCCAGCTGCTTCACACTCGGCTGCAAACCTTCCCAATGCATGCTGAAGGTCTTGGCCTGATCAGGAGCCAACAGGACAACATCATCGACAAAAAGCAGAGACGAGATCCTGTGGTCCCCAAACCAGACTCCCTCCAGCCCCTGGCTGCTCCTAGAAATTCTGTCCATAAAAATAAATGAACAGAACCGGTGACAAAGGGCAGCCTTGCCGGAGTCCAACATGCACCGGAAACCAGTCTGACTTACTGCCGGCAATGCGAACCAACAGCACCCCCCACAGAGTGCAGCGAGGGACACAGTCGAATGCCTTCTCCAAATCCACAAAGCACATGTGGACCGGTTGGGCAAACTCCCATGATCCCTACATCACCCTGTAGAGGGTATAGAGATGGTCCAGTGTTCCACGCCCAGGTCGAAAACCGCATTGTTCCTCCTGAATTCGGGGTTCGACTAAAGGCCAAATTCTCCTCTCCAGTACCCTGGCGTAGACTTTCCCAGGAAGGCTGAGGAGTGTGATCCCCCTATAGCTGGAGCACACCCTCCAGTCCCCTTTCTTAAAAATAGGAACCACCACCCCGGTCTGCCAATCCAGAGGCACCGTCCCCAGCTGCCACGCGATATTGCAGAGGCGTGTCAGCCAAGACAGCCCCACAACATCCAGAGACTTCAGGTACTCAGGGCGGATCTCATCCACCCCTGCTGCTCTGCCACCGAGAAGCTTCTCAACTACCTCGGTGACTTCAGCTTGGGTTATAGATGACGCCACCTCTGAGCCCGTGGACTCTGCTTCCTCATCGGAAGGCATGACTCCGGGGTTGAGGAGATCCTCAAAGTATTCCCTCCACCGTTCCCGTCAACAGCTCCCCACCTCCACTGTAGACAGTTTTGGCAGGGCACTGCTTTCCCCTTCTGATATGTCGGACGGTTTGCCAGAAATTCTTTGAGGCCGACCGGTAGTCCCTCTCCATGGCCTCTCCGAACTGCTCCCATACCCGAGATTTTGCCTCAACAACCAACCGGGCTTGGCCTGACGGTACCCATCAGCTGCCTCAGGGGTCCCAAGAGCCAACCAGGCTCGGAAGGACTTCTTCAGCTTGACGGCATCCCTTACTTCCGGAGACCACCACCGGGATAGGAAAGATGGCACCGGTGAGGTCGGCTGCCGTCACAACTGCTCCGACCTACTTTACTTTGTTTTTGTCTTTTAATTTAATTTCCAGCAACTTTAAACCAGCAAACTCATCACCATTAAGTGCATTAGGTACGATAGAGATACTCTTATTTCTATTGGTTTACAATGTACTCACAATTCGACGTTTTTAACTCCGGATCTGAGCTGGCCGAGTGAGATCCTGAGGGAAACAAAGGACGCGACGCGAAGTGGCGGCCCCGAGGGAAACGAGCTGGCGTCAGGAACAAGCTGAGAGCCCGTGCACACCGCACACCTCTGCCTAGCATCCTGCTCGCCAATGTCCAGTCCCTGGAGAACAAGCTCGACGACCTCAGGGCCAGGGTCTGCACACCCAACCTGGAACTATTGACCATCAAATGTCGTCCTTTTTATCTTCCTCGGGAGTTTACATCGGTCATAATCAGCGCCGTTTATATTCCACCACAAGCGGGCACGGACACTGCCTTATGCGAGCTGCATGAGGCACTCACACAGCACCAAACACAGCACCGCTGCGCTTATTGTGGCGGGGGACATTAACAGTGCCAACCTCAAACGCGCAGCACTGAACTTCTATCAGCACATCACCTGCCCAATCAGAGGCGAAAAGACACTGGATCACTGCTACACAACAACAGTTAAGGACGGCTACAAGGCACAATCTCGCCCACCGTTTGGTAAATCTGACCACGCCACCATCTTCCTCATGCTCATCCTCAAGTGGGTGGACAAAACCATCCGCGACGCTCTGAGATCTCGCACCGCTGCCTACAGTGCGGGACTTGCTTTCGACAGGGACATGGACCAGCACAAGGCTGCGTCATACAACGTCCTGAAGGCAGTGAAAGAGGCGAAGCAGCGCTACGGGAGGAAACTAGAGTCACAACTCCAACAGAATGACTCTAGGAGCCTGTGGCAGGGACTACGGTCAATAACAGACTATAAAGCACCAACATCCGGTATGACGAACGCAGACATGACTCTGGCAGACGAGCTGAACACCTTTTATGCTCGTTTCGAGGATGCAGCTAAAGACGCTAGCATTGCTAATGCTAATGCTAATGCTAGCGGCACTAACAGCTCCAGTCAGGAAGACACTGCCAGCACTGGAAACGCGTTCATCATCTCCGAGCAAGACGTGAGGAGAGCCTTCAGGAGAGTGAACACCAGGAAAGCAGCAGGACCAGACGGCATCTCAGGTCAAGTCGTCAGAGCCTGCGCAGACCAGCTAGCACCTGTGTTCACAGACATATTCAACATCTCCTTATCTCAACCTGGTTCGGGAACAGCACCATGCAGGACACACGAGCCCTACAGAGGGTGGTGCGATCAGCTGAGCGCATCATCCGAACTGAGCTCCCTGACCTGCACTCCATCTACAGCAAGCGGTGCTGGACCAAGGCCAGGAAGGTCATGAAGGACCTCAGCCACCCCAGCAATGGACTGTTTTCTCTGTTGCGGTCTGGAAAGCGCTTCCGCTCTCTCAAGGCCAATACAGAGAGACTGAGGAGGAGCGTCTACCCGCAGGCAATACATCTCTTAATCAGTACATCACACAGTACTGATCCATTTTGCACATCGGCACATCTTGCACTCATTCACAATACTAGTGGTCACTCATGGTCACTGTTCACTCATGGACATAATACACACAATACACTTAACCACGTACACAAGCCACTTTAAATGTCACTTTACTGCACATCTGCATATTTGCACAAACCTGGACATTCCATTCCCTTATTGTACAGATAGATTTCTTTTTTTAAAGTACATTGAGAGTACATTTAGAGTATATTTATAGTACATTTAGAGAGGAACACATCATTTAGGTACGTCTCGGAGGTCCAGGTTCTTCATCGAGCTGAGATGATTGCACAGGTGGATGGTGTTTTACCGCCATCTGCTGGACTGGATTTCAGACTTTATAAAACCGCTTCAAATCCCTTCTAATGTTCAGGAAAACTTTCCATTGCTTTATTTACCTGTGTGATACTAAACCAGTTCCCGTTATAACCATTAACACCATCCAAATGCCCATTATAACCCCTTAAAGACATCACAAACATGACAATTCCTCTTGTGTTGAACTGCTTCTCACAAATTTCACTGTATACTTCGTCAGCTTCATTTGGCTGGAATAAAAATAAAAGCTTCTCGACTTGAAAACCCACCACAATTCCCATTATAACCCCCAATTAGAATAACCATGTCAACCCTTAAAACCATTACAATTACAATTATAACCCACTCACAACTCCCTAAAATCATCACAATTCCAACGATAACCCCTAAACCCATTAGAATACCAATTTTAACCCTTAAAACCATCATAATTACAATTATAACCCACTCACAACTCCATAAAATCATCACAATACTAATGATAACCCCCAAATCCATTAGAATTCCAATTTTAACCCATAAAACCACCATGATTTGCATTGTAAAACATAAAATTCCATTATAACCCCCCCCTAACCGACTAGAATTCCAATTATAAGCCACAATTATAACCAACAAACCTTCACAACTCCATAAAACCATCACAATCACATCATCACATCACAAGAATCTTCCCATTATGACTTTTAAAAACACCACAGTTCCCATTATAAACCCAAAATCATTGCAATCCCTATTATAACCCCTTAAAGCCATCACAACGTCTATCTATAATCTATACAGTACACGCTCCACCACCATGTGCTCTGGTTCCTGATTACATTCCTGATTACTGATTACATTCCTGGTTCCTGATTACATCCAACCTCTTTCTGGATGTTCTTCCTACATCACATGATCATTCCATTTAAATAATTCCAGAAACAATGAAATAAAATTAGATTAATAGAATAAGATTTTTGGATGTGGCATATTTTGTTAAATATATTATAGACACTATTTGGTGGTGGAAACATATTGCTGCATTAATTGGACTTCTGAGTGAAAGGTTAATGCCCAGTTCCTGGAAGAACCTGGAGTTTATTAGAGAACATTTCAGAACATAGTAAAATAGAAACAGTATTAATCTCCAGAGATGATTCAAACACATAAAACAAGAGACTGAGATTAATAAATGTGCTTTTATTTGTTTAGAAGATGTAAATAAATCAGAGAATGCAGTTACAGGTGTATATTTCATTAAACATCAATACGCTATAAGTAACATAATAAAATGAAAAGCATCCATAAAAAGTAATGCTAATAATCAAAAATCATTTTTAATGTGTCGTCTGAATCTATGCTCGTGGTTTAAGTTTGCTTTCTATGATCTTCTTCACCCAGTCCATCTCAGGGTCTGCACACAACCGGAATCCCCTTTTTGTTATAAGACTGTAAAAGAAAGAAGATTAAAGTCAGGAGGGAATCAACAGGATCTCCTCCATTAAATTATATTTTCAAGTCACCTGGAAAATTTGTAAATGAATACAAAGAAAAAGAATCATAAATCGTACATGACTCCAGGAAGCACACAATGTGCTGCTGTTTCTTCTACAGCGATGATGTTTGCTGCAGGAACTCGACGTCTATAAAACTCAAAACAGCACAATGGTGCTCTCATCTCACCTGTGACAGAAATATTCACCATTTCTTTCATTTTGTTCTCATTTATTGAATTTATATAAAAGTCATAAAGGATGTTTCAACTTCAGGCATCTCCAGATGTTTTGTGATTATTACAACTACTAATTATATTAATAACAACAACAACAACAATAATACTAATATAATAATAATAAGTATAATAATAACAAGAATAATAAAACTTAGAATAAAATAAGAATAAAACTTACCCTGAATCATTGTGAAGGACTGAAAACCGGCGAGAACCAGCAAAACCAGCAGGAAAGAACGAGACATGACTGCTGAGTGGTTAGAGAGTTATTGAAGATGAAGATCTCTGCAGTGGAAACTCAGTAAGAAAAAGAAATTACAGGGACGAGGTTTTATAACCCACACAAACTCGGATCAGAATCTCTCCCTGCTTTTCTTCACTGGCAGCTCATACACAGAGAGGGAGGAGAAAGTGAAAGTCAACTCAGAACTATGTGTTTACTACATACTTTTTTCCCTAAGTAGATAAACAGATGTGTTTTTATCTCTTTCCTGCTGTAGAGAAAACATTACACTCATCACATAGACATTCATCTTCTATAAACCTTGGAGTTACATGAAGGATGTCACTGAACATGAATATAACAATGTATTAATGTTTGTGTAATTTCCCACCACAGTCACAGTGTAAAGAGGATTGTATGTATTACTGTTAATAGGAGGGGAGAGGGAGGTTTGAGGGTTGGGAAATCCACTTTGTCTGATGGACCAGAAACCAAACTTCATTTGTAGAATCATGTTCTTATTATGAAGCATTTTTTTTTATCAGAATTAATCTTTTCCTTTCTTAGACTGTCCACTACTTCTTGCCAAGACCCATCAGTGGAAAGCACTGCAGGACTCCTTGGTGAGAACTAAAGAATTCTCCTTTTTTGGGACTATCATAGATCATCTGGATAAGATTTTATTTATGTTGTGTGTTGAGATGTGAAACATGCTGCCTTTTCCAACACCACACCCAACTTCAGTATTTATTTTACACCATATTCCTGCTATGTTCCCGAGAGTAGATCTGGGAATATACTTTAAGTAATGTCTTTAACTGACGTGCCTGGGAGATCAGTTTCTGGAAAAAACAAAACACATAGCTTCCTTTGGTTGAAAGAACAGAAGATTCATTCATTCATTTATCTTCTACCGCTTTATCCGCTTTATCTCAGGCGTCTATGGGCATTAAGGCAGGATACACCCTGGATGGAATGCCAACCCATCACACACACACACACACACACACACACACACACACACACACACACACATTCATACACTAGGGACAATTTTCCAAAGTGCCAATCAATCTACCGTGCATGTTTTTGGACCGAGGGAGGAAACCGGAGAACCCGGAGAAAAACCCCCTGAGACACGGGGAGAACATGCACAAACTCCACACACACATGGCCGAGACGGGAATCGAACCCGGACCCTGGCGGTGTGAGGCGAACGTGCTAACCACTAAAACACCGTGCCCCTAGAACAGAAGATAATTAAGTATATTTTATCTTATGAATCTTAATGTAACCGGTACAAACACATTCTAAAACCGTACAAGGACCAATGGCACTATAAATAACACTATAGTAACACCATAGGACCCTACACACATACACACACAAAGTGTTCAGGTGCCCCCTGGTGGCAGGGTTGTGACATTACTAATTGGTCTGTGACAGGTTGACCTGAAGTTTTTTATAGACATACACCACACCATCAAATTTCACGTCATACAGAAAGTCTGGATGACGTGGAGTTAAACATGCTGAGGTCTATGCCGAGTCCATCCTGACCTCTAATGGCATGCCGTGGACGAGAAGTCCTTTATGTCAAGCATCATTACTAGTCATGACACTCAGGTGTACAGGTACAGGAGTTCACAGTGGACGAGTTCATCATCACCAGTACACCAAATGTATCTCCAGTGGCCTGAACCTCAGGAGTGACTTCAACTGCAAGGTTTTAAGTTGAAAGAGATCAAATCTGAGATTACTTTTTGATACCACCTGGTACAGATACAAATATAAAGCTGGTGTATGGAGAAGCGAGCTAAAAGATTCAGAAATGATCAGATCTACTTCCAATCACCAAGGGTTATTTTTAACTCTGGAAAAAACACTTGAGAGCGTCACTACTCAGGAAGAGTAAAGCAGACACACACACACACACACTTTTTAAGGGTATCAACAAATATGACTCACTTAATATGTCCATTTACACTTAATTGAATCCTGGAAAGAAGGATGTTTCAGGGATTAAGGAGAGTTGGTTCTTTAGGGGAGAATGGGCAAAAACATTATTCTAAAATGTGTTATAATGTGTTATAAATAGAAAAAGGAGCAAAAAAGTTTATTATGCAAATCTGCAGGAAGGTAACAAGAAATGAATAACAGCTTATACATGTACAACATACATTTCTATATGTGTGTGTGAGAGAGAGAGAAAGAAAGACAGGTAAAGAATAATATAAAGCTTTTGAATGCAATCAAGAGGAACATCTATTATAATAAGTAAATCATTTATGCGTCAAAAAATAATGAATTTATTTCTGTTCTATATAAAAACTACAGATAAAAAATAATGTTTTATGGTTTTATATATATATATATATATATATATATATATATATATATATAATATATATACACATATATGTTTTATAGCTTAATCATCTCAAGCTGCGCATAAAAGTGAAATATGAGATGATATTCAGGTCTGGGACGAGTTGGTTGGAGGTTCGAGCATTCGTTTGTACTCCATCTGGTCGAGTTTTCTGATGGTTTTCTGCACCCAGTCTTTATTAGGATCTGCACACACACGCCGAGCATTCCTCAGTGTAAATCTGTAGATCACAGAACAGATATACATCAATAACCATCACACACACACACACACACACACACACACGCAGAGTGTTCTTCAGTGTAAATCTGTAGATCACAGAACAGATATACATCAATAACATCACACACACACACACACACACACACACACACACGCAGAGTGTTCTTCAGTGTAAATCTGTAGATCACAAACAGATATACATCAATAACATCACACACACACACACACACACACACACACACACACACACACACACACACACGCGCAGAGTGTTCTTCAGTGTAAATCTGTAGATCACAAAACAGATATACATCAATAACATCACACACACACACACACACACACACACACACACACACACACACACACACACACACGCGCAGAGTGTTCTTCAGTGTAAATCTGTAGATCACAAAAACAGATATACATCAATAACACACACACACACACACACACACACACACACACACACACACACACACACACACACACACACACACACACAACACACACACACACACACACACACACACACACACACACACACACACACACACGCAGAGTGTTCTTCAGTGTAAATCTGTAGATCACAAAACAGATATACATCAATAACATCACACACACACACACACACACACACACACACACACACACACACACACACACACACACACACACACGCAGAGTGTTCTTCAGTGTAAATCTGCAGATCACAGAGCGGATATACATCAATAACATCACACACACACACACACACAAATACACACACACACATACATACACATAAACACACACACACACACCAATCCTCCACCATTATATAAATCATATTACACACAATTATAAAACAATAACACACATGAAAATGATTATTATTATTCATTAAAATAAATAAAAAGTACAATGAGGTACACACACACACACACACACACGCGCCGAGCGTCTTCAGTGTAAATCTGTAGATCACAGAGCAGATATACATCAATAACATCACACACACACACACACACACACACACATACACCGAGCGTTCTTCAGTGTAAATCTGTAGATCACAGAGCAGATATACATCACATAACATCACACACACACACACACACACACACACACACACACACACACACACACACACACACACACACACACACACACACACACACACACACACACACACAATCCTCCACCATTATATAAATCATATTACACACAATTATAAAACAATAACACACATGAAAATGATTATTATTATTATTATTCATTAAAATAAATAAAAAGTACAATGAGGTACACACACACACACACACACACACACGCCGATCGTTCCTCAGTGTAAATCTGTAGATCACAGAGCAGATATACATCAATAACACATCACACACACACACACACACACACACACACACACACACACACACACACACACACACACACACACACACACACACACACATACACCGAGCGTTCTTCAGTGTAAAATCTGTAGATCACAGAGCATATATACATCAATAACATCACACACACACACATAACATACACACACACACACACACACACACACACACACACACACACACACACACATACACCGAGCGTTCTTCAGTGTAAATCTGTAGATCACAGAGCAGATATACACCAATAACATCACACACACACACACACACACACACACACACACACACACACACACACACACACACACACACACACACACACCAAGCATTCTTCAGTGTAAATCTGTAGATCACAGAGCAGATATACATCAATAACATCACACACACACACACACACACACACACACACACACACACACACACACACATACACACACACACACACACACACACACACACACACACACACACACACACACACACACACACACACACACACACACACACCACACCCCCACACACACACACACACACACACACACACACCGAGCGTTCCTCAGTGTACATCTGTAGATCGCAGAGCAGATATACATCAATAACATCCCACGCTCACACACACACACTCACACACACACACACACACCAATCCTCCACCTATATATAAATCATATTACACACAATTATAAAACAATAATACACATGAAAATTATTATTATTATTCATTAAAATAAATAAAAAGTACAATGAGGAGGTGAAACTTACATCACTCCAGGTTTTGTACACTGACGGTCTGTAGCTTTATAATCTGTAATAACTCTTACAGGAACTGGATTTCTCTGGTATTTGAAACAGCATAAACTTTGTCCACCTACATAGGTAATAGAACAATTCCACATTCAGTCGTGTGATTAAGAGTACAATAATAAAATAAGAAACATGTTTATATTCAGTATGAAATGCAGGTGTGATGTATGTATTAAAATGCTGCTGAATCCTGATTGGTTGGCAGGTGTTGATTCATTCTCTACAACAGCAGGTGTGACATTAGTGCAGGGTTATAATGTATTAATAACGCTCATGCAGTGTATGTATGTATGTAATAACACATCATTTATAGGGACGTGTACACAACATCATCCACATTCTGTACACAGATGTATAGTTTAACAGTTATGGAAGGAGTGTAGAGTGTTTACATGGTATGTTTATTCTAAAATAAAAAAAAAACAAAAGCAATTGGTTATTGTAAAATAATCAATAAATCTCATCACACACTCCATCACTCCGTATTTATACTGTAACAGTGTCATAAACATACAGTGCTTTTATTTACACACACTAATAATAAACAGAAAAATAATTAAATATAAAAAAGGTGAATTTTATCTTACTATCGGCTTTTGTGAAGGACTGAAAGCAGGTGAGAAGCAGCAGAACCAGTAGGACACAACGAGAGATCATGACTGATGATGATGATGATGAAGGTCACTGTGTAAACAGGATGTGATTAATACAGATACACGATATTTAAACAATATTTAGACATTATTTAGACGTTATTTAGACGTTATTTAGACGATATTTAAACAATATTTAAATAATATTTATACAAAATATAGACGATATTTAGATGATATTTAAACAATATTTTAATGATATTTAGACAATATTTAGACTATATTTAAAGTATATTTAGACAATATTTTAACGATATTTGGACAATATTTAAATGATATTTAGACAATATTTAGATTATATTTAAATGATATTTAGATGATATTTAAAGTATATTTAGACAATATTTAGATTATATTTAAATGATATTTAGATGATATTTAAAGTATATTTAGACAATATTTTAACGATATTTGGACAATATTTAAATGATATTTAGACATTATTTAGATGATATCAGGCAGGTGGGTTGAATATTCTGGACGATCAGAGAACAGTTAATAATTAACAGATGTTTACTGACCAAAGGCTTTACATGTTAACAACAAAAAAACAACTGTGTTTTTATTATAAAATTCCCCAAAAGCCAACTCTGAGATAATTCAGGGTCATTAATGATAATTATCAGGTGCTGAAAATGTTATCTGAGGTAAACTTTTAAATAAAACATTAATATAAATTGCTAAGATGAAAACTGAGATAAATGATAAAAGAATTGCGTGCAATTACAATCTGGAGTTATTTATTAAAAGGATAAAAACTCAATAATATTCACTAAACACTGTTAAATATGAAGTACAGATCTGAAATCAGTAACACAGAGCACTTTAGATGCTAACTTACCTCAGGATTTACACATGAAATAAATGTGTTTAAATGCTGTTATTTTTTTAACTCCAAGAGATTATAACCTTTTATAAGCTTTTATAAGCTTTTCTGTAACACTGCAAACAAACAAAAAAGCGCTGAAAAACAAACAGACACAAATAAGTTCCTCTAATTCTGCTTCTTCTTCTTTGTGGATTAAGAAGACATGTAAAAAGAGAATGTGTAGATAAACATGTGCTTTCCTGCCCTCTACTGGAGTGGACTTTTGGCAGAAATGTTAAACAACTCCATTTTCTGTCTAATTTTAGGCATTATTTAACACTTTACTGAACACATTTTGCTGTTTGATTATACAAATATATTTAATATATATTCATTCATTCATTCATCATCTACCGCTTTATCCGATCTTCCCTCGGGCCACGGGGAGCCCGTGCCCATCTCAGGCGTCCATGGGCATCAAGACAGGATACACCCCGGATGGAATGCCAACCCATCGCAGGGCACACACACACACATTCACACACACATTCACACACTAGGGACAATTTTCCAAGGTGCCAATCAACCTACACACAAACTCCACACACACATGGCTGAGACGGGAATCGAACCCGGACCCTGGCGGTGTGAGGCGAACGTGCTAACCACTAAGCCACCGTGCCCCTTTCTAATATATATAATAGATTAAAAAAGGTGTTATTTGTATTCTTTTTGTGTTGACTAGGGGGGCAACGTTGTGTAACAATGGTACAGAATCACAGAGAAACCTATGACATCACAGATCCTTAAACAAAGATCAAAGCTTTATTAAACCGTTTACAAAATGTGAAACATAATTTCATTCGTTCATTCATTCATTCATTCATCTTCTAGCGCTTTATCCGTTCTTCCCTGTGGGGTCTGGTGTATCTTATTAATTTTATTGAGTTGACTCTTTTTTCTTGCTTCCAGATGCAAAAAAAAGCAAAAAAAAGGCTTCCTGTAAAACGCTTCCGATAAACACTTCCTGTGTATTTCCCATGAATTAAGACTCAGTATCAGGGTGTCTATATCGACACCATTTCTGCGGTAGGAAAGGAAGTTGCAGCGGCGATTGTCAGAAACTCTACTGTACCAATTTCCACTGAAGGCATTTGTCGGACATGTTCAACAAGATACACAAACAGAACATGAAAAGTCTTATGAACACTTATGAGAGGATTATTAATGGGTATAACATTTAGAGCAGGACAAAAACTCCCACATCTCCCTCATAAACATTCATTCATTCATTCATCTTCTAGCGCTATATCCAATCTTCCCTCGGGTCACGGGGAGTCTGTGTCTATCTCAGGCGTCTATCGGCATTAAGGCAGGATACACCCTGGATGGAATGCCAACCCATCGCAGGACACACACACACACTCACACACACACACACACATTCACAAACTAGGGACAATTTTCCAAGGTACCAATCAACATACAGTTCATGTTTTTGGACCGGCGAGGAAATTGGAGAACCGGGAGAAAAACCCCTGAGACACGGGGAGAACATGCACAAACTCCACACACACATGGCCGAGACGGGAATCGAACCCAGACCCTGGAGGTGTGAGGCGAACGTGCTAACCACTAAACCACCGTGCCCCCTCATAAACATATTCCTACGCAATAATCTGAGTAGTCACATACCTGCATGTCCATGTGTTTGTACAGTGTGTAGATGTTCTGGTTGATCCTCCTGACCTGGCTTTGTTGTAGCTGAATTAGAGATGCTTGTAGAGATCTCTTGAATTTGCACTGTTGGGGAATCCGTGTGTACTGGTACGTCCGTGATCATGCAAAAATGGGTCATGTGTTCATCTGTAATTAAAAACAGCATTGGTTATAACAACTGGTAATAGATTCATTCTGTGAGTGAAATTCATTCATTTTGTTGAACTTACCACTGCATTCTGTGTAGGAATGGAAGAAGGTGATCACCAGTAAAACCAGCAGAACCAAATGACTATTGGAGAACATCATTAATGGTGGAAAATGACTGAGTGAATGAGAAGACGTCTGTATGGTGTATGCCGATTTCACAGGAAGCTCATGATATATGTCAGTTTTTCTGAATCCCATTAGAACCAGCAGGAGAGAACGATCGAACATTGAGATAAAGATGATGATGATCGTTTAGACGTGTTATCGTATAAATTTACAAGAATAACATAGATACGAGGGGCACGGTGTCGTAGTGGTTAGCACGTTCGCCTCACACCGCCAGGATCCGGGTTCGATTCCCGTCTCGGTCATGTGTGTGTGGAGTTTGTGCATGTTCTCCCCGTGCCTCAGGGGGTTTTTCTCCGGGTTCTCCGGTTTCCCCCGGTCCAAAAACATGCATGATAGGTTGATTGGCACCTTGGAAAATTGTCCCTAGTGTATGAATGTGTGTGTGAATGTGTGTGTGTGCCCTGCGATGGGTTGGCATTCCATCCAGGGTGTATCCTGCCTTAATGCCCATAGACGCCTGAGATAGACACAGGTTCCCCGTGACCCGAGGGAAGATCGGATAAAGCGGTAGAAGATGAATGAATGAATGAACATAGATACGGTCTCCACACTGGAGTTATTAGCCAATCAGACGAGGACGAAGAGTGATTAAGAAAGGACAAACTCCTCCCACTTCGTCAGCTAGAACCTGGTAGTGCTTATCACCTAAACCTTAAGATAAAGATCTAGCACTTTAAATGTTCACTTCTCTACAGTAATATTTAATCTGACGCAACAAGATGGGCGAAATCAATGAGACGGATCTTTCACCCTTTCCATCCCAGCAGCTGTAATGTGAAGAGCTTTCTGTGTGGTTATTTTGCATTTTTATTCATTATATTATGGTTATTCAATTGAATTCAATTCATTTTTATTTGTAGAGCGCTTTTTACAATCTGTCATCGTCTCAAAGCAGCTTTACATAATACTTATGTGTGAAAAGTATAAATCAGTTCGTCACTAATTGTTTCTTGTTGAGCCGAAGCGACGGTGACGAGGAAAAACTCCCTGAGAACAGGAAGAACCCTTGAGAGGAACCCGACTCAACAGAGAACCCCATCCTCATTTGGGTTGTTACTGTTGTGTGTGGTTGAGGATGTTTTTTGTGGAGTGTATTCATGAATTTGAAGCATCATCAACCCCGGGGGCGGAGTCACCATGAGGTTCTGACAGGAACAGAGTGCAGTGGGGGTCGGGATCACTGACCGCTCAGCAGTGGGACATGTAGCTCAACGGAGAGAGAGAAAGAGAGAGAGAGAGAGAAATGAGTGGTTAGTCACGGTCATGGTTGCAGTATGGGAGTGTGTATATTTAGTGTTGAGTGCAGACGTGGACTCTGGCAGGATTAACTATAACAGCGACACTAAAAGGAGAATCAGAGGGAAACACAGACATGAGATCTTCCTGATGTGTAAATAAAATTATCAATAAACTTGCTTTGGTTTTCTGCTCTGCCTCACGTCCCGACAACGTGTGTGCCTTGTTAAATTGTGTTGTGATTCTCAACCTGGTTAAAAACACCAATTAAATGATGGTAAAGTGTGAATCACCACTACCACTTCCTGTATCACCAGCCTCACAACCTCAATATTCCAAACTTTTCCATTTTCATTTCATTCATACACTCAAACAGCTATAAGACTAAGGGCCTTGCTCAGGGGCCCATGAATGGTAGCTTGGTGTGGGTGGGGATTTAAACTTCAGATCCAACGCCTTCACTGCAACCACCTCCATCTGGTCACTCTTAGGAGATGTGCGAAACCATGTGATAGCAGGTTCACTACACACTCTGACACTGTGAGGGGATAAATAAATGCTGAATGTGCACATCTGAGGTCACATCTGGAGGTGGAGGATTTATCAGATACGAGTGTAACGCGAATGATGTTTTGTTTCCATCGACTACACTAGATTGTGTGAAAAGATCTTCCATATTTCCTTTAATGTTCATGAAATCTGCTTAAAATGCTTGATGTATGATGATGTTAGTAGTGTTGGGGAGTAACCAGTCACATGTAACAGCGTTATGTAATTCAATTACAAAATAAAAGTAACAGTAATTCGTTACAGTTACTGAGAAAAAAACAAGTCATTAAATTACACTTAATTTTGAAAATGTTAAATATTACAAATCCCAAATACCCCCCCCCCATTCAGATCTCCTACAATCCTGATGTAGATCAGTGCAGAAGAAAGGAGGTTCGACTGTACATCACCAGCAGTCATGTAGGATCTCAACCTGCTTCTGTTTGAAATCAGTTGATTGAGAGATCACAGTTCTATCCTGAACTTCAGCATTTTTCATTTGCACTTTTACAATAAAGAAAAGGATTTAGGTTTTGTGCGGACTCTGAGATGGACTGGGTGAAGGAGATCATTCCAAGCAGAAATGGCGTGTGTTTTAATAAACTCTTCATGCCTTCAGTAGAACTTTAGTCATTAGAAGTGTTTAGAACGAGAAGATGACGAATTGTTTTATCACAGGAGAAAATTTGACTTGACTTATTTATTTTGTGTATACATTTTCAGTTTGTACACATATTTACTCCTCAGAAAACTTCACTAATATTAGAATTGTCCCTATAAATCATGAATAGAGACGTGCTGGTGTTTGTGTATTTATGGAGTATTTAGAGAACATTTATGACGAGATGATTTCACAGATGTCACAGGTTTTACCGCCACCTACTGGACATATTATTAGCAACAACAAAAAATTCCATTATTAGTGATGTTTGCGAAAGCATAACTATAATAATCTCTCTCTAGCTTCTGCACGTAACCATGTAGTAAGCATTAATATGGACATTGTGAAGGGCACAAGTGCTTCTATAAAACGTGACTTATTAAAATATGAATTTATTGCACATTTAAATCATTTGGGGAAAAACTTGTTTTGTTGATTTGTTATTTCCAGCGTATTTGTAAATGTCTTTGTAAATGCGACCAAATCCTTTTCTGTGCCTCTGTTGGCCAATACTTAACATCTAGTTTTTTGTTTGTTTGTTTGTTTGTTTGTTTTTACCCTAGGATTTATACATAAACACGTGTACATGTGTTCTCTTGAGGAAATGCAGCCTAAAAGTTGAGTAAATGGTGTTAGATATGAAGTCCAGTCAGGACCTGAACTTTCCTCAGGATATAAACATTAATTCACCTCAGATACGTCACTAATATTATAAGTGTCTGTATAAATCATGTACAGAAATATATTACTGTATATAAAGTCTATTTACATTTCATGTGAGAAGATCAGAGCAGAATCTGTGAGAGGATTTCACAGTGTTTTAGCGCCATCTACTGGCCCTGATTTTAAACAGCGTTTTTAATCATTCATTCATTCATTCATCTTCTAGCGCTTTATCCGATCTTCCCTCGGGTCACGGGGAGTCTGTGTCCTATCTCAGGCGTCTATGGGCATTAAGGCAGGATACACCCTGGATGGAATGCCAACCCATCACACACACACACACACACACACACACACACACACACACACACACACACACACACACACACACACACACTACACACATTCATACACTAGGGACAATTTTCCAAGGTGCCAATCAACCTATCGTGCATGTTTTTGGACCGGGGGAGGAAACCGGAGAACCCGGAGAAAAACCCCCTGAGACACGGGGAGAACATGCACAAACTCCACACACACATGGCCGACACGGGACTCTTACCCAGACCCTGGTGGTGTGAGGCGAACGTGCTAACCACTAAACCACCGTGTCCCTTCGTTTTTAATCATTTCAGGAAAATTGTTTAAATAAATGTAATAACTTTTCCACCACTACGTCATCTGATTTCCTGATCGCATCCATTATGGATGTCTTTCCACATGATCGGTAAGAAATAAACTAACTAAACTAAAGTGGAACTGGGCTCACACACACACACACACACACACACACACACACACACACACACACACACACACACACTATCCACACAACGTTGTCTCATTTCACCGTGTACACACTCAGATATATATGTGGTTGAAATGACAATAAAAACCTCTTGACTTGACTTGACTTGAAATGAGTGCGACCAGTAAATGAGTAAAGTCATTAAAATGAAACTAGATAACACAAAAAAATCTGTCAAATGGTTTAAAACTATTATGTTGATAATATACATGAATAAATGACCAATTCCTGAAATAGGAATTCCTGATTTTGCTAAAGAAGCTACCAAACGTACTGCATTCTAGGAAGATATTATTAAGAGACACAAAACCAAAAAGCCATGAGTTATAAATGTGCTTTAATGCATAGAATAAAATGATATATCAGTTACAGGTGCGTGTTAGATTTATTAAAGATGTTCAGCCTGATATTAATTAGCTTTAAGCAGCATGTTAATCTAATTCATGGTGAGATGCTTTTGAGTTTGTCGTCTACTTCGAGGTCGACGCTGCACTTTTATTTTGTATGATCTGCTTGACCCAGTCCACCTCAGGGTCCACACACATCTTAAATCCTCTATTTGTTGTAAGACTGCAGAAGAAAGAAGATGAAGGTCAGAATCTGTGATCTGTCACTCACCGAAATGATTAAAAAAGATAGTAGTAGGTTGAAATGGTACATGACTCCAGGAAGTGTGCAGTCAAATCTCGTTTCTTCTACAGTCATGACGTTTGCTGCAGGAAATTGTCTTTTATGGAACTCGAAACAGCACAATCCTGCTCCATTCGCACCTGTAAACAAACATTTCATATTCTACACTTTATTATCTGTCTATTTCAGACTAAAGCCTGAAATGTTTATCTCTCTATATATAAACGAAATAGACCTTTATAACGGCACTTATTATAACAGGAAATATTTGGTCTATATATTATATATTATATCTTCCATTTCGTTCAGGTTTATAAGTTCCAATAGGTTTCTGAGGTCCAATTTGTTTCTGAGGTCCAATAGGATTATCAGGTCCAATAGGTTTATCAGGTCCAATAGGATTCTGAGGTAAAATAGGTTTATGAGGTCCAATAGGATTCTGAGGTCCCAGAATCCAATAATCAGCCATGAACAATTAGAAATGATATGACTGAATATAATAAAAAATAAAATTTCTGTAAATTCGTTGTTGTAAAAAATATGTAGCAAAAAACTTTAATAAAATAAAAATAAAAAAGGTTTAATCTGTTGTAATACATTTTAAACACTATTATAAATCCGACACTGTGTACAGGAAACACACACACACACACACACACACGTGATAAGAAAAAACAGAATTATGATAAATGGTTAATCTCCTTATTCAAATTAATTAAATAAAAATCTTACTCTGAGCCATGATGCAGGACTGGAGGCAGGAGAGCCCCAGGAGAACCAGCAGGAGGGAACCAGAGAACATGACTGCTGCTGATGACGGAGATGATGAGGTTATGGAGTGTTATCTTTTAAATGTACGATAATAATGCAGATATGATCTTCACACTTGGGTAAACAGGAAGGAGGGGGGGGGAGTGGGGCGGGGCGGGGGGTGAGGGGAGAGTGGTGTGGTGGTGTGTGGTGGTGGTGCGGGAGGTAGAGGGCGATGGGGTGAGGGTAGTGGGGGTGGCTGGTGAGGGGAGAGGTTTGGTGTGGAGGGGAATGCGTCAGAGGCGGGAGTGGGAGGGGTGGGGGGGTTGTTGTGGTGGTGGTGGCATGGGATATCGGGGTGGGGGTGAGGGGGGTGAGGGGAGTGAGCGATGGTGGGGGGAAGGGTGGGTGGTGGGGAGGGGGGATGAGGGTAGAGGGGCGTAGGGGTGAGGGGGTGGGAGGCGGAGGGGGAGCAGGGGGGACGGGTGAGAGGGGGGCGGTGGGGAGGGTTTGAGAGGTGGGAGGGGAGTGGGGGGTGGGGGGGTGGTTAGGGTGGGGGGTGGGGTGGGGGTGGCGGGGGGGGGGGAGGGGGGCTGGTGGTGAGGAGGGGGGTGTAGGTGAGAGGGAGAGGGGCGAGGGGGTGGTGGGGAGGTCAGGGGGGAGGGTGATTTTCATGGGAGGGTTGGGGAGGAGGGGAAGGGGTGGGGGAGGGGAGGGGGGGGTGGGGATGGGCAGGGGAGGAGGGACGGGGGTGGGGGGTGGCTGGGGGGTAGGGGAGCGCAGGGTGAGGGTGAGGGGCGTGGGTGGTGGTGGAGGGAGGTGGGATGAGGGAGAGGGTGAGGGTAGGGGGGCGGGGGGGATGAGTGGGAGTGGGGTTGGGTGAGGAAGGGGAAGAGGTGAAGAGGGGGGGTGGAGTGGAGGGGGAGAGAGTGGTGTGGGAGGGGAGTGGGGGTGGTGCGGTGGGGGATCTGGGGTGGAGGGAGTGGGGGGGGGGCAGTGGGGGGTGGTGGGTGGCGTGAGGGAGCGGTGGTGGTGGGAGGTAGGGGGAGGGAGGGGCGAGTGGCGCAGAGGGTTGCGGACAGGGGGTGTGGGTTTGGTGAGGGAGGGTAGGGAATGGTTGCAAGAGGTGGGGGAGTGGGGTGGTGGAGGGATGTGGGGTGGTTGGGTGGTGGGAGGGGGGGGGGTAGTGGGGCGGGGGAGGGTGAGGGGTGTGTCTCGGGCGCTGGGCGCTGGTAAGAGGGCAGTTAGAAGATGAGAAATTTCTTTTTACTAAGAAAGGACAGAAAGGAAATCCCCCCCCCCCCTCCCCGGGCCCATCCTCACCACCACACTCGGACCATGACTTCCTCAGTGAGAAGTTGCTGCTGTGGTTGTTGTCACCTAAAATGAGAACGATCTCACACTTTATATTTACACTTCCTCATAACTGTGCTTAATCACACGTACAGAAAGTCATGTTCACTTCAATCTATGTTTATATTGAATGATCAAAAACGTATATTTTTAATTACATATCAGATGTATATATTATGGATAATGATGTAATTATACATGATTAGTGGATGTAATTAGAGACGGATCTCAGGCTGATGATGAAGAGCAGCTGCTCAGTTTCACCACATTGTTGAAGATTCTGGTCACAGAACACAAAACCAT
>JACRUU010000017.1:1251829-1256829 GCA_030449085.1 Kryptopterus vitreolus
CAGCATTTTACTCTCCGCTTTGTGGTTTTTACAGAAATGCCTGAAAGGTGACGGAGATCAGATCAAGATAAAATTCTGCTCAACACTTCACACATAAGCACACACACACACACACACACACACACACACAACACACACAACGCATGCACACAAATACATACGCAAACACACACACGCAAACACACACAAACACACATACATATGCACACACACACAACGCAACACAACACACAAAAAGAGGAGGACATATAGGAAATGGATGGATGGATGAATAAAGTAGAGGAGCACATAGAGACAGTTGGATGGATGGATAAAGTGCTGGTGGAGGTGCTGAGGGAGGTGTTGGTGGAGGTAGAGGTGTTGGTAGAGGTAGAGGTGTTGGTGGAGGGGCTAAGGGAGGTGCTGAGGGAGGTGTTGGTGGAGGTGCGGAGAGGTGCAGGTGCGGAGTGGGGTGGTGGAGGGGTGGTGGGGAGGTGCGGTTGGGCCGGTGTGGGGGGGAGGGGTGAGGGATAGGTGCTGGTGGGGGTGGAGGGGATGTGGTGGGAGGTGGGTGGAGGATAGGTGGGGGGGAGGAGAGGTGCTGGTGGAGGTGCTGAGGAAGGTGTTGGTGGAGGTATAGAGGTGTTGGGGGAATGGGTGGAGGTGCTGGTGGAGGTGAGGTGGTTGGTGGGAGGTGGTGGGAGGAGGGTGTTGGTGGAGGTGTGGTGAGGAGGGTGTGCTGAGGGAGGGAGAAGGGACTGGGGGAGGATGCTGGTGGAGGTGTTGGTGGCATTAGAGGGAGGTGTTGGTGGAGGTGCTGAGGAAGGTGTTGGTAGAGGTGTTGGGAGGGAGGTTGGTGAGGGGGAGGTGTTGGTGGAGGTGGAGGTAGAGGTGCTGGTGAAGGGGCTAAGGGAGGTGCTGAGGGAGGTGTTGGTGGAGGTGTTGGTGGAGGTGCTGAGGGAGGTGTGGGTGGAGGTGCTGAGGAAGGTGTTGGTAGAGGTGTTGATGGAGGGGCTGAGGGAGGTGTTGGTGGAGGTGCTGGTGGAGGTGTTGGTGGAGGGATTGAGGAAGGTGCTGGTGGAGGTGCTGAGGGAGTTGGTAAAGGTGCTGAGGGAGGTGTTGAATGAGGTTCAGGTACTGGTGGAGGCGTTGTTGGGGTCACGGAGGCAGAAATAAAACCCTGAGCGATAAAAAACGCTTCACCACAAAGTTAACTTTGCAAAACTCGTCAGAAAGCGAGTCGGAGAATCAGACACAGGAGAAATATGAGATGTTGAGATGTTGTGAGACACTGTGTGATGTGAGACGTTGTTAGATGTTGTTGGAAGTTGAGATGTGTGATGGTGTGAGACGTTGTGAGATGTTGTGAGACGTTGTGAGATGTTCTGAGACGTTGTGAGATGTTGTGAGACGTTGTGAGATGTGAGGACGTGTGGATGTTCTGAGACGTTGTGGGATGTGAGATGTTGTGAGACGTTGTGAGATGTTGTGAGACGTTGTGGGATGTGAGATGTTGTGAGACGTTGTGAGATGTGAGACGTTGTGGGATGTTCTGAGACGTTGTGGGATGTGAGATGTGAGACGTTGTGAGATGTTGTGAGACGTTGTGGGATGTGAGATGTTGTGAGATGTGAGACGTTGTGGGATGTTCTGAGACGTTGTGAAACGTGGGATGTTGTGAGACGTTGTGAGATGTGAGATGTTGAGACGTTGTGGGATGTGAGATTTGTGAGATGTGTGATGGTGCGAGATGATGAGATGTTGAGACGTTGTGATTGTGGGATGTGAGATGTTGTGAGACGTTGTTAAATGTTTGATGTTGTGAGACGTGAGATGTTGTGAGACGTTGTGTGACGATGTGGGATGTGAGATGATGTGTGGTGGTGTGAGATGATGTGAGATGTTGTGAGACGTTGTGGGATGTGAGATGATGTGTGGTGGAGTGAGATGTTGTGGGATGTGAAACGTTGTGAGATGTGAGATGTTGTGAGACGTTGTTAAATGTTTGATGTTGTGAGACTTGAGATGTTGAGATGTTGTGGGATGTGAGATGATGTGTGGTGGTGTGTGATGTTGTGGGATGTGAGACGTTGTGAGATGTCGTGAGACGTTTTGTAATGTGAAATGTTGTGAGATGTATGATGGTGTGAGATGATGAGACGTTGTGAGATGTGAGATGATGTGAGAAGTTGTGAGATGATGTGAGATGATGTGAGAAGGATGTGAGATGATGTGAGACGATGTGAGATGATGAGACATTGGGAGATGATGTGAGATGTTGTGAGATGTCGTGAGACGTTTTGTGATGTGAGATGTGTGATGGTGAGACGTTGTGAAATGTTGTGAGACGTTGTGAGATCTTGTGGGATGTGAGACATTGTGAGATGATGTGAGACATTGGGAGATGATGTGAGACGTTGTAAGACATTGTGAGATGATGTGAGATGTTGTGAGACGTTGTGAGATGATGTGAGACGTTGGGAGATGATGTGAGATGTTGGGAGATGATGTGAGACGTTGGGAGATGATGTGAGACGTTGGGAGATGATGTGAGACGTTGGGAGATGATGTGAGATGTTGGGAGATGATGTGAGACGTTGGGAGATGATGTGAGACGTTGGGAGATGATGTGAGACGTTGGGAGATGTTATGAGATGTTGTGAGATGTTGTGTGATTTCTCGTTCAGTAGAATTCGGAAGCAAGAAGAGACGAGAAAAAAGATCAAACAATTCTTCATTTTTTCTTGTTTACATTTTTTTAGCAGCACATTTTTTGGTGTACAAACATCTAAAAGAAACAACAGAAGCACAAACATAAAAACAAGAAAGACATGACAAAAGTTTGTGCACCCCCCCCCCCCACACACACACACACACACACACACACCGTACACCCAGATGTGTGTGTTTGCAGAAGACTTGGTGATTTGGTGTGGAAGCAGAGATCAGTAATCATCCTGCAGGACTGAAGGTCAGATCTCTGAGGACATCACGAGGCTCCAGTTCATCCCTAAAGTGTCTCCAAGGTGTGCAGGAGCTCCGAGCAGGAGATCTTCCACTCCAAGACTTCACACCAACGTCTGATCTTCTCATTTGTAACGTGTTCCATGAAGATCTGGATTTCCACAGGTTGCAGTGGAAGATCTCCTGTTATCGCTCCTGTTGAGACGAAGGCTGAGTGGAAGCCCAGGCCTCCTCACCTACACCAGCACCTGAACAGACGACTGAACGTTACCATGTTCACGTGTCTGCGGAAACTTTTGACCTTATAGTGAACAGATGTGATGGTGGGGGGGGGGTGCACATACTTTTGAGCAGTGCAATGACACGACACGCGATAAACAATAAGAGAAGAAAACGCATGACAGAAGATCTGAGACTCCTCACGAGTGGAGGAACCATAAATACAGCCTGAGTGGGAAAGTTCTTCTCCAAGATCCAGCAAGAACCCACAGGTCCAGGAGGAAACCAGGACCAGGAGGAAACCAGGACCAGGAGGAAACCAGGACCAGGAGGAAACCAGGACCAGGAGGAAACCAGATCCAGGAGGAAACTAGATGGTGTTTAAAGTAAAGAGATAAAGTACTGATAGTGCTTCATACCACTGTAACATCTTCTACAGAGCTTCTCTCCACACACACACACACACACACACACACACACACTTCAGCTCTCTGATTGGTCGCTTCAATCCTCCAGCCAATCACGTTCCTCGCCCTCATTCAGTCTCACTTTTCCACTATCACTCTCTCTATCACTCTCTTTTTCTTTCCATATTTCTCCAACACTCATTCAATCTCTCAGTCTTTCAATCTCGTTCATTCTCTCTCCATCTTTTCCTCACTCACTCTTCCTCTCTTTCAATCTCTCCATCTTCTCCTTCGTTCACTCTAACTTTTTCTTCATCCCTCCCTCCGATTCATTCTTTCTCCATTTCTCCCTCATTCCCTCTCTCACTCACCCGTTCAATCTCTTCATCTCATCTAACCCTCTTTCATTCGCACTCCCTCGTTCCACAGCACTCTCTCTTTTTCCCTCCTTCACTCATTCTTTCTCCACTTTCTTACTCATTTTACTCTCCCCATCTATCTCTCTCTATTCCACTCATTCCATCGCTCATTTTCTCCCTCTCCCTCATTCAGTCTCTTTCTCCATCTCTTTTTACCCATTCAATCTCACCTCATCCTCTCACTCGTTCAGTCTCTCACACACTCTCTCTCTCTCTCTAGCTCGATATATTTCTCTCACTCTCTTTCTTGCTGCCGATCAATCGTTCAATCTCTCTCTCTCTTCTTATACATTTCATTTCCTCTCACACTCTTTTTCTTACTCTCTCACTCGTTCAATCTCTCTCTCTCTCCATCATTCAGTCTCTTATGATGAAGAAACATCAGCAGATGTTTGGTTTGTTGTGTCCGAGTCTCAGCAGTGTGTGTGTGTGTGTGTATGTGTGTGTGTGTGTGTGTGTGTGTGTGTAGTGTGTGTAGAACAGTATGATCTCATCCTTTGTGATCATCATTCCTTCAGGATTTTGAAAATGTCCTGAGTCTTTGTATTCTCTCTCACACACACACACACACACACACACACACACAGTCAGTGGTCAGTGCTTCAGCACGGGACTGGAATGTTCCGTCTCCTTCTGCAGAGCCTGGAGAACCTGTAACAGAACACACAGACGTCAGCAGACGGAGAGGAACCCTGAGCAGAACATAGACACGGAGGAACGAGAGCGCCACCTGCGTCCAGGTCCTGTTCCTGCAGGTCATGTTGATGCTGGCGATGCAGGAGAAGAGTGTGTGTGCCTGCGTGTGTGTGGAGATCTGCTCCGGGAGACGAGTGAGGAACTGAGCCATGTGGATGAAGTCCATGTTGGTGAGAACGTCGCTGTAGAAACGCAGGATCCCCAGAGCCGTGCGGAACAGGAACTCCTCCCCGTCTCGACAAAACACGTCCCACACGCGACACGCAACGTCCAGGGGAACCGACTTACTGTACAGGGTGAAGATCCTATACCACAC
>JACRUU010000017.1:1271829-1279329 GCA_030449085.1 Kryptopterus vitreolus
TGGTACACTCCACAACCGGTGCTGGTTATAAACACTCCACAACACCTGGTGCTGGTTATAAACACTCCACAACACCGGGTGCTGGTAATAAACACTCCACGACATCTGGTGCTGGTTATAAACACTCCACACCGGGTGCTGGTTACACCTCCACAACACCTGGTGCTGGTTATAAACACTCCACAACACCTGGTGCTGGTTATAAACACTCCACAACACCTGGTGCGGGTTATAAACACTCAACAACACCTGGTTCTGGTCATAGACAATCCACAACACCTGGTACTGGTCCTAAACACTGCACAACACCTGGTGCTGGTTATAAACACTCCACAACACCTGGTGCTGGTTATAAACACTCCACAACACCTGACATCTGGTGCTGGTTATAAACACTCCACAACATTGGGTGCTGCTCCTAAACACTCAATGACACCTGGTGTGCTTTTAAACCCTCCATAACACCGGGTGCTGGGTATAAACACTCCACAACACCTGGTGCTGGTTATAAACACTCCACAACACCTGGTGCTGGTTATAAACACTCGACAACACCTGCCACAACACCTGGTGCTGGTTATAAACACTCCACAACACCTGGGTGCTGGTTATAAACACTCCACGAACACCTGGTGCTGGTTATAAACACTCCAACAACACCTGGTGCTCAACTTCACAACACCTGGTTATAAACATAGAACAATCCACAACACCTGGTGCTGGTTATAAACTCCACAACCGGTGCCTAAACACATCCACAACACCTGGTGCTGGTTATAAACACTCCACACCTGGGTGCTGGTTATAAACACTACTGGTGCTGGTTATAAACACTCCACAACACCTGGTGCTGGTTATAAACACTCCACAACACCTGGTGCTGGTTATAAACACTCCACAACACCTGGTTCTGGTCATAGACAATCCACAACACCTGGTACTGGTCCTAAACACTGCCACAACACCTGGTGCTGGTTATAAACACTCCACAACAACCTGGTGCTGGTTATAAACACTCCACAACAACTTGGTGCTGGTTATAAACACTCCACAACATTGGGTGCTGCTCCTAAACACTCCACGACACCTGGTGCTGGTTATAAACACTCCACAACACCGGGTGCTGGTTATAAACACTCCACAACACCTGGTGCTGGTTATAAACACTCCATTACACCTGGTGCTGGTTATAAACACTCCACAACACCTGGTGCTTGTTATAAACACTCCACAACCGCGGGTGCTGGTTACAAACACTCAACAACACCTGGTGCTGGTTATAAACACTCCACAACACCTGGTGCTGGTTATAAACACTCCACAAAACTAGGTGCTGGTTTTAAACACTCCACAACACCGGGTGCTGGTTATAAACAGTCTACAACACCAGGTGTTGGTTATAAACACTCCACAACACCTGGTGCGGGTTATAAACACTCCACGACACCGGGTGCTGGTTATAAACATTCCACGACACCTGGTGCTGGTTATAAACATTGCACGACACCTGGTGCTGATTATAAACACTCCACGACACCATCCACCAACACTGGTGCTGGTTATAAACACTCCACAACACCTGGTGCTGGTTATAAACACTCCACAACAACCTGCCACAACACCTGGTGCTGGTTATAAACACTCCACAACACCTGGTGCTGGTTATAAACACTCCACAACAACCTGGTGCTGGTTATAAACACCCACAACACCTGGTGCTGGTTATAAACACTCAACAACACCTGGTGCTGGTTATAAACACCTGTCCATTACACCTGGTGCTGGTTATAAACACTCCACAACACCTGGTGCTGGTTATAAACACTCCACAACACCGGGTGCTGGTTATAAACACTCCACAACACCGGGTGCTGGTTATAAACACTCCCACTTTCCAAAATAAAGCTTACATTTGACTGGAATATCCAGCAGGGATTAAATATCATCACCTGACTTAGAAGGTAGAAACGTATCACATTTCCACACCTGAATTTTTTTCTGATTTCTTCACAATACCTGATTGTGTAATGATATCTGGTAAAAACGTCATGCAGACTGAATATACAATTTACTTTATTTGTACTGATGGTGTAAAACACAAACAGAGTATTCTGTAACCACAGCATCCAAACCACAGATATGTAGTGCAGTAACAGCACTCTGTAACTTGTAACCATGGAGTCCACCGTGAACTTGCACTGCGTCGGTTTGATGTTGTCAAAACTGTACCCTTAACAGTCATGTCCACCCCTTAACTGTCATGTCCACCCTGTAACTGTCATGTCCACTTTGTAACTGACATGTCCACCCTGTAACTGCCATGTCCACCCCTTAACTGTCATGTCCACCCTGTAACTGTCATGTCCACCCCTTGTAACTGCCATGTCCACCCCTTAACTGTCATGTCACCCTGTCCATGTCCCCTGTAACTGCCATGTCCACCCCTTAACTGTCATGTCCACCCTGTAACTGCCATGTCCACCCTGTAACTGTCATGTCCACAATGTAACTGTCATGTCCACCCTGTAACTGTCATGTCCACCCCTTAACTGCCATGTCCACCCTGTAACTGTCATGTCCACTTTGTAACTGCCATGTCCACCCTGTAACTGTCATGTCCACCCCTTAACTGCCATGTCCACCCTGTAACTGTCATGTCCACCCTGTAACTGTCATGTCCACTTTGTAACTGCCATGTCCACCCTGTAACTGTCATGTCCACCCCTTAACTGCCATGTCCACCCCTTAACTGCCATGTCCACCCCTTAACTGCCATGTCCACCCCTTAACTGTCATGTCCACCCCTTAACTGCCATGTCCACCCCTTAACTGCCATGTCCACCCTGTAACTGCCATGTCCACCCCGTAACTGCCATGTCCACCCTGTAACTGTCATGTCCACCCTGTAACTGTCATGTCCACCCTGTAACTGTCATGTCCACCCCTTAACTGCCATGTCCACCCTGTAACTGTCATGTCCACCCCTTAACTGCCATGTCCACCCCTTAACTGTCATGTCCACTCTGTAACTGCCATGTTCACCCTGTAACTGTCATGTCCACCCTGTAACTGTCATGTCCACCCCTTAATGTCTCTAATGAGAAATGAAACGTTGATGTTTTGTGCTATTTTGAAACAGAAGAAATGGACCATCAGCGTTTGTACATCATCAGAAGCTCTGCGAGATACAGAGCGAGACAATACTGAGATCTAAGACAAAAAAAAAACATCATTTCATAGTGCTCCAGCAATTCCCATTGTGTCCAGTAGGGGGCATTGTGTCCAGTAGGGGGCATGCAGAGTAACACAGCTGTCTCTTACATTCCTCTTAGAAACATTCCAGATATTTATTTATAAACATAAACACTTTCAACATCCTTTTCTAGATCCACTATATGCACTAAAACACACACACACACACACACACACACACACACACACACACACACACACACACACACACACACACCTCTTATTGGTTCACATTTATAAATACAATCTGATGTCACGCACACGCACACTCTGGTGTGTTGCATTATGGGTAAAGCAGAGATGGGACCCTCAGTGGAGTTAATAACATCTATAACACACACACACACACACACACACACACACACACACACACACACACACACACACTCACCATGAACGCGACAGTGCTGATGATGAGTTCAGAGTTTCATTCCCCATATTCCATCATGGACGATACATGATCACAAACACACACAGACACACAAACAAATAACACTACACACACACACACACACCTGGAACACACACACACACACACACACACACACAGAAAAGAACAAGTCTCAGTTTCTCCACACACTCAGGACGATGTAGAAGACGATGTGATGTGAGGAAAGAGGACAAGACACGCCCACGCTGACATCATACTGCATCTCTCTCTCTCTCTCTCTCTCTCTCTCTCTCTCACACACACACACACACACACACACACACACACACACACACACACACACACACGTCATCTATCTCTCCTCATCACTGCTTTCTCTCTCTCTCTCTCTCTCTCTAACCTCGTTTTCCATCTCTGTTCCACTCTATCTGTCTATCTATCCTTCTTTCACCTATTTCAGTGCTTGGTCTCTCTCTCTCTCTCTCTCTCTCTCTCTCTCTCTCCTCATATTCTGTCTACTTATATGCCTTTCTCTCTATTCCATCCGTTTCTTTTCAAATCCTCTTGAATTTCTTTCTTTCATCCTCCTTTCTTTTACTTACATCACTCTCTTCTTTTACACGCCCTCTTTCTCCTATTTCACTGCTTTGTCTCTCGTTTGTGATCTTCCCTCTGCCTCATAAGCTTCTCTCTCTCACACACACACACACACACACACTCACACACACACTCACTCACTCACTCACTCACTCACTCAATCACTCACTCACTCACTATTCTGGAGTATGACTGTGTGTAAATGAGAGTGAATGTATGTGTGTGTGTGTGTGTGTGTGTGTGTGTTAGTCAGTACAGCGGTTCAATGACTCATTCGTTCATTTTCATTCTTCGTCCACTTCCCTTAACTCATCCCTCCATCATGTTCTTCCATCATACTCCCATTTCATAATCATATTCCCTTCATTATATTCCCTCTATTATCGTTCCATTATATTCCATTCTTTATATTCCCTTCATCATCCACACCGAATACATTCCTAATATTTCTTCATCACATTCCAACCATCATAATCCCTCCATCACATTCCCTCTATCATAATCCCACCATCCATCCCTCCACATTCCCTCTATCATAATCCCTCCATCACATTCCCTCTATCATAATATCTCCATCACATTCCCTCTATCATAATCATTCCCTCTCATCACACATTCCCTCTATCATAATCCCTCCATCACATTCCCTCTATCATAATCCCTCCATCACATTCCCTCTATCATAATCCCTCCATCACATTCCCTCTATCATAATCCCTCCATCACATTCCCTCTATCATAATCCCTCCATCACATTCCCTCTATCATAATCCCTCCATCACATTCCCTCTATCATAATGCCCTCCATCACATTCCCTCTATCATAATGCCTCCATCACATTCCCTCTATCATAATGCCCTCCATCACATCCAATCCCCATCACATTCCCTCTATCATAATGCCCTCCATCACATTCCCTCTATCATAATGCCTCCATCACATTCCCTCTATCATAATCCCTCCATCCTCCATCACATTCCCTCTATCATAATGCCCTCCATCACATTCCCTCTATCATAATGCCTCCATCACATTCCCTCTATCATAATGCCTCCATCACATTCCCTCTATCCCTCCATAATTCCCTCTATCATAATCCCTCCATCACATTCCCTCTATCATAATCCCTCCATCACATTCCCTCCATCATAATCCCACCACCATCCCTCCATCATAATCCCTCCATCACATCCCTCTATCATAATCCCTCCATCACATTCCCTCTATCATAATGCCCTCCATCACATTCCCTCTATCATAATGCCCTCCATCACATTCCCTCTATCATAATGCCCCATCCACATCCCTCATCATAATCCACCATCACATCCTCTATCATAATCCCTCCATCACATTCCCTCTATCATAATGCCTCCATCACATTCCCTCTATCATAATCCCACCATCACATTCCCTCTATCATCTCCATCATAATCCCTCCATCCCTCCATCATAATCCCTCCATCACATTCCCTCTATCATAATCCCTCCACCATCACATTCCCTCTATCATAATCCCTCCATCATCACATTCCCTCTATCATAATGCCTCCATCACATTCCCTCTATCATAATGCCTCCATCACATTCCCTCTATCATAATATCACCATCACATTCCCTCTATCATAATCCCTCACATCACATTCCCTCTATCATAATGCCTCCATCACATTCCCTCTATCATAATCCCCATCATAATACACCATCACATTCCCTCTATCATAATCCCTCCATCACATTCCCTCTATCATAATCCCACCATCACATTCCCTCTATCATAATCCCACCATCACATTCCCTCTATCATAATCCCTCCATCATCATAATCCCTCTATCATAATCCCATCCATCATAATACCATCACATTCCCTCTATCATAATCCCTCCATCATAATCCCACCATCACATTCCCTCTATCATAATCCCACCATCACATTCCCTCTATCATAATCCCACCATCCATCACATTCCCTCTATCATAATCCCACCATCACATTCCCTCTATCATAATCCCTCCATCATAATCCCTCCATCACATTCCCTCTATCATAATCCCTCCATCACATTCCCTCTATCATAATCCCACCATCACATTCCCTCTATCATAATACCTCCATCACATTCCCTCTATCATAATCCCTCCATCACATTCCCTCTATCATAATCCTCCATCACATTCCCTCTATCATAATGACATTCTCCATCATAATACCACCATCACATTCCCTCTATCATAATCCCTCCATCACATTCCCTCTATCATAATCCCTCCATCACATTCCCTCTATCATAATCATTCCCCTCTATCAAAATTTCCGAAAAAGAAATAAGAAGAAAGAAGAAGAAGCCATGTGTACCTTTAGAAATGGTTGTGTGTGTCTGGGAGAATCTCTGATGAAGAAATGAAAGGCGGGTTCAGAGCGAGCGTTCGCACCGGCGTTCATCTCCTTCAGCTTCCTCGAGAACAAACTCCTGTGGCACAGTAAGGAAGGGGGCGTGGCCTATTGTGTTTGTTTATTTGGTTGACTGAATAGAATGATGAAATTGCGCGTACCTGTTAAAGAAGTTGAAAATCGGACTCTCCTTTCTCGCCGCTCCTTCGTCCTGCCGCTGCTGCGCGACCTCTGCGGCTTTGCTGTTTATGGGCGGAGCTCGAAGGAAGTCGCTAAAATCGTGGAAGTCGACCACGGCGCTCGAGTCCGACGTCACCACGAATTCTCCGGCGGCGTCCTCGTTGCCGAGCGACAGCGTCGCCGAGAAGTCCGTGCTCAGGCTGGAGGTGCTGCATACGGAGGCGGAGTCTCGGTAGGGCAATGCTCCGCCCCTGACCGGAGCTTGACTCGAAGCTCCGCCCTCGCCGATGGTCTCTAGTTTTAGCGTAGCGGGGGCGTCTCGCCGTCCCGAACCCGACACTTCCACACCGCACGACTCGTCTGTCACTGCAAAACAGCAACGTGTCATCCAGCCGTCCAATCAGAATACAAATAAAATCACAAATTTAATCCTCAAAGAATAATAAAAAAAATGTTTTTTTTAATAAAAAATTTAATTAACACAAAGTTAAACGTAAAAAAAAATATAAACACAAAAGATAATATAAATAACTTTATAATTTTATAACTTTTATAAATTTGACCAAACAGAATAGACACAAAAATAAAAAAGATAAAATAAAGACTTTTTTTTAAATGTCAATCAATAAAATCACAAAATAAACAAACAAAAATAAAATGAAATAACAGTAAATAAACTAAAACA
>JACRUU010000017.1:1284329-1316829 GCA_030449085.1 Kryptopterus vitreolus
AACACACACACACACACACACCACACACACACACACACACACACACACACACACGCGGGGGGGAGGGGGAGGGGTGTAGTGGACAGTGGACAGGTCGTTTACCTGCTCCGCCGCGGTCGCCGCCATCTTAACGCCAACTTGCCGAGCCGGGAGCAGTGCGCATGCGCACTGAGACAGCGCACCTGTCCACGGTGAGACCCAGGACACTCCACATCCCATAATAAACACACACACACACACACACACACACACACACACACACACACACACACACACACACACGCGCCCCCCTGCGGTGGCGTGAATAAGAATTCTGACAGGAAATGTTGGGAAAGTTTAGTTTAAGAAAATTCAGTCTGTGTGTGGGAATACTGGGGGAGTGTGTTTGGGAATATCAGGCGAGGGAGTGTGTGGGAATATCGGGGCGAGCGAGTGTGTGGGAATATCGGGGCGAGCGAGGGGCGAGCGGTGTGTGGGAATATCGGGGCGAGCGAGTGTGTGGGAATATCGGGGCGAGTGGGAATATCGGGGCGAGCGAGTGTGTGGGAATATCGGGGCGAGCGAGTGTGTGGGAATATCGGGGCGAGCGAGTGTGTGGGAATATCAGGGCGAGCGCATGTGAATAAAATATTGAATCCCACACTGATCTACACCAGTGGCGTCACTAGGGTTGGTGTCACCCGGTGCGGTAAAGCCATGGTGTCACCCTCTCCAGATTGTCAAATTTGTCAAAATTGCATTTTTTTCATTTTGGTGTCACCCCCTGTAATGGTATGTGATTGGTGTCCCCCGGTGTGGCCCGCACCCCACCCTAGCGATGCCACTGATCTACACCCCTCCCACACTGATCTACACCCCTTCCTGATTACACCCCTGCACCCCTCCCTCACTGATCTACACCCCCCTCCCACACTCACTGATCTACACCCCTTCCTGATTTGCCCTCCCACACTGATCTACACCCCCCCTCCCACACTGATCTACACCCCTCCCACACTGATCTACACCCCTCCCTCACTGATCTACACCCCTGATCTACACCCCTCCCACACCGACACCCCCTCCCACACTGATCTACACCCCCCTGATCCCACACACCCTTCCTGATCTGCACCCCTCCCTCACCTGACCTCCCCCTGATCTACACCCCTCCCTCCCGCCCTCACTGATCTACACCCCTCCTGATTTGCACCCCTCCCTCCCTGATCTACACCCCTCCCACACTGATCTACACCCCTCCTACACTGATCTACACTCCTCCCACACTCCACATGATCTACTCCCTCCCACACTGATCTACACCCCTCCCACACTGATCACACCTCCCACACTGATCTACACCCCTCCCCCTGATCTACCACACTGATCTACACTCCTCCCCCACACTCACTGATCTACACCCCTCCAACACACTGATCCCCCTCCCACACTGATCTACACCCTCCCTCACTGATCTACACCCCTCCAACACTGATCCACACTGATCTACACCCCTCCCACACTGATCTACACTCCCTCCCACACTGATCTACACCCCTCCCACACTGATCTACACCCCTCCCACACTGATCTACACCCCTCCCACACTGATCACCCCTACACTGATCCCTCCTACACTGATCCACCCCTCCTACACTGATCTACACCCCTCCCACACTCCCCACACTGATCTACACCCCTCCCACACTGATCTACACCCCTCCCTCCACTGATCTACACTCCTCCCCCTCCCACACTGATCTACACCCCTCCCACACTGATCTACACTCCTCCCTACACACCACAATGATCTACACCCCTCCCTCGCACACCCCCCCACACCCTGATCTACACCCCTCCCTCACTGATCTACACCCCCCTGACCACTGATTTGCCCATGACCTGGTTATAAGGTGTAATAATTGTGCTATGATCTCTGCAGTCTCGGATTCCTGCACTTACAGATGTGTGGTTTGTTTATTAGAACATGTGGAAGCCTGTGAGATGGTCTTCATATAGACGATGTCGTTGACGCTCTTGTTCCACATCAAACCACAGCAGGTCATGTGTTTATGAAAACGGCCACAGCTGATCTTTCCCTTCGCTTGGTCCAGACATCACATCTCATAACATGAGGAGAAATCACCATCAATCACCACCACCTGCTCTTCAGCAGGTCATTATACACAACACAAGTATACAACCAAACCAATCCATCCTCACACACTTCCTGTTCCTGATGCCTGGTGTTTCCTCATATAGCCTGCTGTTGGTTCACTTCCTCTTACATCACACACACACACGTCACATGAGCATGATAAGTGTGTCATCCTGCACTGTGAAGGTGCTGTTGATGGTGTAGAAAAGGAATGGAAGGAGTCTCCAGTGTCAGTATGTGTATAAGAGAGATCAGAAATCATCTCCACACTTGTGTAGGACGATTTTTACCTTTCGTGTGGACCAGGAGACCCAAAGCGGCTCCGAGATCATCTCCTACATTCCCCCCCCCCCCCCCCCCCCCCCCCCGAGTTGGAGACGTGTGGAAGGAACTCCGGCTGATGATCAGTGTAATGTACAGTGTAATGCACCCCCAACCTCCTCACGTCACCTCCCAAACGAAATCACTGGGAATATTTGGGGTCCGTGTTTGGGAATATGACAGGGAAGCGGTGGAGCTCAGTCGTTAAGTGGCTTTGTGCTCTGGATCAGAAAATCCTGGGTTTAAATCCCACCACCAAACTGCCACTAGTGGGGCCCTTGTGAAAGGCCCTTAACCCTCAATTGCTCAGTCGTAAGTTGCTCTGGATAAGAGCGTCTGCCAAATGCTGTAAATGTACAAAATAAAATAATTGGGAATTTTGTAGAATACGGTATATTGGGAATTTAAAACGAATCTGGGAATTTTCGGGTCAGTGTGTTTAGATGTTTTGTGGTTACGGTTTTGGAGCATTCCGGGTCAGTGTGTTTAGATGTTTTGTGGTTACGGTTTTGGAGCATTCCGGGTCAGTGTGTTTGGGAATATTCATTCATTCATTCATTCATCGTCTAGCGCTTTATCCGATCTTCCCTCGGGTCACGGGGAGTCTGTGTCTATCTCAGGCGTCTATGGGTATTAAGGCAGGATACACCCTAAATAAAATGCAAAACCATTGCACAAACACACACACACACACACACACATCTACACACACACACACACACACACATTCATACACACACTAGGGACAATTTTCCAAGGTGCCAATCAACCTACCGTGCATGTTTTTTTTGGACCGGGGGAGGAAACCGGAGAACCCGGAGAAAAAACCCCCTGAGGCACACGGGGAGGAAGAACATGCACAAACTCCACACACACATGGCCGAGACGGGAATCGAACCCGGATCCTGGCGGTGTGAGGAGAACGTGCTAATTACTAAACCACCGTGCCCCTTGTTTGGGAATATTGCACAAGATAATTATGAATGTTTAGATCAGTTTGTTTGGGAATTTTGAGTCAGTGTTTTTGGGAATATTGAATAAAATAAAGAAATTTTGATTGGTCTGTTTTGGGAATTGTTTATAAGATAATTGGGAATTTGGCGCGAGTCTGTTTTGGAATATTGAATAATGCCGGAAATGTGCCTGGGAATTAAAAAAAAAAAAAAAAATGGGAATGTTGTATAAAATAATTGGATATTTTTGTGTTATTTTTCCAAAACGAAATTGAGTGTAACATCTGGGATTTGAGACACTTTTTACATTAACGTTCCAAAGGCAGAATGGAAGGAGTCTCCAGTTCCCAGTGAGAGGAAACGCTGTGATTCTCACGATCGTGTGCTTCAGGCACACAAATCTTCTGCTCAGGAGGAACCTCAGAAAAGTTCAAGAACAAGAGAACAAGTGATTTCTCGTACTCAATCCTTTATTAGATTAAAAAACAAACAAAAAAAAAAAACAAACAACAAATGAACCCATGGATTTTTACATGGAATTAGAATGAGGTGACCACGTGTGTGTGGGGGGGGGGTGGGTTTGGATGGAGGAGGGGGGAGGTTTTGGGTTGAGGGGGGGTGTGTTTGGTGGCACTGAGGCATGGAGGTGATGAACGTGGCTCAGAGATGTTACATGGATTATGGGATGAGACTGAAACCCCACCAGGCTGCATAAACGAGGTACAACCAGGGACCAAAACAAAAACAGAAGGGAGAAAACAACCTCAGTGCTTTGAAAGTGCGATTCTGACGCTCGCGTTCGGCAAAAAGTGTGTAACGCGCAACAAAAATGCAGGACAGGATACGAGTACGCGCTACACGGCGGTCTCTCGCTAATAACTTCTCATCCTTTTTTTTTTAAATTATTTTAATTATTCATTTCTTGAGAACCCCCAAACAAACACACACACACACACCCCACACACACACACACACACACACCCACACACACACACACACGCAAAGATAAAAGCCAAAAAAATAAAAATAAACCTTAGTTAAACTCTATTGTTTTAAACAATTTCACTACGCAGTTCGGAGCGAAAGTGAATTATTGTGCACCTTTTTATTACACTTTCAATTTTTTTGGTGCAAATGTCCAATGCTGGTTTTAAAAAAATGCTTGTTTATTTTACCTGTATATTTAAAAAAAAAAAAAAAAAAAAAAAAAAAAAAAAAAAAAAAAAACAGCTCTCTGGAAGTGTATTAGAAAAATAAATCAGCATCAGATCTGCTGTATTCAATCTTTTTTTTTTTAAATCATCTTTTTATTAAACTAAAAGTCACTAAAGAATGAAGCCGAGTGTTAAATCCGGTTCAAAGAATTGCTTTCCTATTCCTCCATTTATTTCTCTTCATCCTCACAACAACTAAAAACAAAACCAGGAAACACAGTGTGCTTCAGCCGTTGTGTGCGTTACACCGCCGCAGCCACCAGGAGGCGCAATGCGGAACTACAAACGCAGGTTTACGGGATGTTCCAGGGTTCCGAGGAATCGGGGATCGCGTACACGCAAAACACTTTTATTTTTGGATGCGTATAAATAAAACAAAGCATTCGTTGCTGTCAATGTGTTTCTAAACTTGGCCAAAAAAAAAGGAAAAAATATAATCCAAAAGAAAAAAAATAAAAAAATAGTAAAATAAATCCCCTAAATCCCCTAAAAAAGGGAAAAAAAGAAAAAAAAAAAGCTTTATTTAGCAAAAACAAGCAAAAAAAAACCCCTTCTTGATGTATGAAGTTTTTAAATTTAAACATTTAAATTGAAACTTATATTTGGAGTAAAAGGAGAAACATTTAGAATTTTTTCATATTGTTTTCTTTTAAATAGAATGGACTTTTATTTAAATAAATAAATGAAACCCTGTCCTGACCGTCGGGTGATAAAAAAACGCTGATGTCGGCGATTTTTACGCCGCTTTAAACACACGGCTGAGAAACGAATGAAACGAAAAATAAATAAATATAAAATCCTCAAACGGTTTTACACGTTCGTGTCGTCCGGTCTGTGAATTTTTTAAATAACCCCCCCCTCCCCCCAAACTCTGTCGAAACATCTGGAACATCCGACATATTAATAAATGAAATAATAATTATTCTAATAATATTAATAGTCCTTTTAACTGGCTCAGAGGGCAGATATGAGACATTAGTAATGTGAATAAAGCACGATCTTGTGTGATGATAAAACGTTTGTTGTAGTGTTTAAACTCGACATAAAGAAAATTGAACTAATCAGCCTCGAGCTGCTCTAAAGCCCCAACGATCTGCTGCTCATCACTCGCTCCACATCTACAGGTCTCACGCTTTCTACTACAACTTTCCACAAAACACAAGGAGGAAAGGAGTGTTTATAAACAAAAACAAAAAGGAAAACAGATAAACAACGCCTTTATGAAGCCAAAACGTGACGTCTGAAATCCTGCTCGTGTAAAACCTCACGCTTTCACACTTGCAGAGTCGTATTTCATTCTGTTTTCCTGCATTTGGGTAATAAAGTGAATGCAGATTTTTTTTTTTGAAACTTAAAAAAAAAAAATAATAATAACCTTTTGATATCAGAAATAAAAACACAAAATGTAAATCAAACTATGTTTTTTTTTTTAAGAGGAAATAATTATGCTTTTTTTTTTTTTTTTTTTTTTGGATGTTTCACGTAATCTTGTAAGTTACCCAAAACACACACACACACACACACACACACACACACACACACACACACACACACCACACAAAAAAAAAAAAAAAAAAAAAAAAAAAAAAAAAAAAAGATCTATATTTCTTTTATAAAAGGGAGTCCGTTTTTACACCTGACTTGATCGGCGACGTTTGCAGTAACACTTATATTTAACATTTGCTCCTAAACGCCAAACCGGTTCTTTAAAAAAGAAAAAAAAAAAAAAAAAAAAAAAAAAAGAAAAAGGAAACAAAACAAAAAAAAAAAAAAAACGGGAAAAAAATTAATAAATAATAAAGACAGAAAAATTCAGCAACCCACACCAAAGCCACGCAAGTCTACACTGAAACGCAAAAAAGGCAAAACAAATAAATGTCTTATACGTTTCTAAGCTGGGCGGGGAAAAAAAATTATTTTAAAAATATATACGTATATTAAATGACGTTCTGCGACTGCGACTGAATTGGGATTTATTAAAAAAAAAAAAAAAAAAAAAAAAAAACCCATGAGCAGGAACGTCGGGAATTCCGGTATGTCGCGAGCAACACGTACAAAATATTTCTCTAGCGTCTCTCTACATCTATAGGAAGGGCGCGCGAGTGTTCGTGTAATCACACCGTTCTCCTGTGCTACAGATCGTCTCGGCAACAAAAAATAAAATCAATTCTAAATCAAATACTAATAAAGGAAAAAAAAAAATAAAATCAAACCTATAGCTTATATACGCTTTTATATTTCACTTTTTCATTAAATAACTATTTCTCTTAATGCTGTAAACTGTAATAAGGAAATTCACAACTCAAAAGCGTGGTTTTTTTTTCCCCCTCTCGCTTCCTTCCGTTTCTCCTGGGGTTATTTATTCCTTAAACAGAAGGTTTTCGGTAAAAAAAAAAGCGCAAAACTCACCAAAATAAAGGTCAAAGGGGAAATATCACTCCGTTCAATACAAAAATTATGTTAAGGATAGATTAGATGTGGAGTGACACTAGTGTCAAAACACACACACACACACACACCCACAGTTCGGGGGGTGGGGGTTGTCAAATGAGGTTCAAGTAAAGATGACCTCTATCAGCTAAACTCACACACACACACACACACACACTCTCTCTCTCTCACACACACACACACACACACACACACACACACACACTCTCTCTCCCACTCTCTCTCTCTCTCTCACACACACACACACACACACCACACACACACACACACACACTCTCTCTCTCACACACACGCACTCTCTCACACACACACAGAAGATAGTTTCCCTTTCGGCAACATAACATGACTACATGGGTTGAGGTGAAAACGGAGGAGACCCGTGTGTGTGTGTGTGTGTGTGTGTGTGTGTGTGTGTGTGTGTGTGTGTTAGGGGATTGAACGTAAAGAGGTTTTGACGTTTTGCTCTGATGAAGCCGCTCGTCCTCGTTCCTCTGCTGGGTCTACTGTGGAAGCAGAATAGAGGCGAGGTTCTGAAGCGGCCCGGCTCGGTTCTGCTCGACCGGGCGTTGGTGCTCGGCAGCAAAATCATATGTTACTGCTTTCTGCCAAACAAACAAACAAACAAACAAACAAACAGATTGTAAGATGGAGAGGATTCAGTATATATATATATATATATATATATATATATATATATATATATATATATATATATATATATGGGAATAAGAAGTCCTCCCGAGAAACTATATATATATATATATATAGATATATACACACAAATAGGAATAATAAATGCAGCAGTAGATAGAGATAGATAGAGATAGATAGACAGAGATAGAGACAGGAGAGATACAGAAGGATAGATGGAGAAAGGAAGGCAAAGAGATAGATATAGAGATAGAGGCAGATAGATATATATATATATATATATATATCATATATATATATATATATAGATATATATACATACACATACACATATACACATATAGATAGATAGAGATAGACGGAGATAGATAGATATATTTATTTATATATATATCATATATATATATATATCTATATATATATATATATATTATATTACGAGATAGAGCGCATCTAGAGGACGAGAGAGGAGAGAGAGAGAGAAAGCTTTATAGATAGATATAGAGATGGATTGATATATATATATCTATATAGATAGATAGATAGATAGATAGATAGAGATAGAGAGATAGATGGATAGATAAGAACCCGGGTCCTGAACCCTGGCGTTACCTGTGCATCGAGATTCTGAAAACATGGAGGAACAAAGTGTGTTCTGCCACCAGCAGTCCTCGCGCTGGCTGCTCCTCGCACCAGGCTCCCCGAAACCCAACAGGGGAAACTGGGAGGAGAAAAAAAAAACAACACGACCGTCAACATATTATTTCCTGAAAACTCCAGTTAGAGTCTAGAAGGTCTTCTTACCTCGTGCAGATCTTGATCCAGGTCGTATGATTTGCGTAATTCCTGAAGCTGGTCATCTTCCTCGTTCCCACACGCCTCCGTCTCTCCGCAGGGCTCCTCGTTCTGAAGCATGTCCACAGGCGTCTCGACACAGGAGCTCACCGCGGACTCTGCGGCTTCTCCTGCGATGTCGCAGTCCCCGCAGACCTCCGGATCGGCGTTTGCCAGAGTCGCACCCCCGCCGCCTTCCTGGGAATCGAGCGACGTCTGGGCGCTCTTCTCCATGCCGGACTTCTTCAATCTGGGTAGAAATTTACCGGATTCCAGTTCGGACTTCCCGTAGTAAGGGCCTTCGACTTCTGCGTCCTCCTCCAAGGGTTTGAGGTCCGCCTGCGGGTCGTCGAAGAGGTCCGCCTGGTCCGAAACGGGAAAACTCATTTCCTCCTTTTCGGACTCCCCGTCCGATACGCTGCACCAGCCGGGAGAAAGTTCGGAGGCCGATATCGGCCGGAAGTGAGTCCTTGGGGATATGCGAATGGCCCGGTACTGAGTGCGGTCGATGCCGTAGAGTCGGGGGCTGAACGGCTCGTTCTCCGAGTTGGAGCACAATATGGATTTTGGCTTGAATCCTGGGCTGAACGAGGCCATGTCCTCTGGTTCGAAGGAGCATTCCACATGCAGGACCTGGGAAAAGGGGTTATTGAGATTGAAGGATGAAAACGGGTAATCGAGTCCTTGCTGCTCTCCGCAGTAGCCTCCGCAGGACCCAAGCAAATCTTCATGGAAGATAACAGAAAATCCCTTATTCAGCCCTTCCCCTGACCCTTTGGTGGCCTGACCGTTCTGTCCGAAGGACACCAGAGGTCGCCACAGAGGCTTGTGGCCAGGAGCGAAGCAACTGCCCGCGTTCATGAACACATCCGTCCCGGCGATGGTCACCACGTCGGACGAGGAAGCCGACGCGCACTGCAACAAGCTTCCGCAGGTGGTGTCGACAGGTGGGACCACGGTCCATTCCTTGTCCCCGTTTAGGGACTTGAGCTCTCCATACACTCCGCCGAGAATAAACGATGTACTGTCCCTCTCGGCATCGACATCCCAAGGCCTGGCAGGTGTCGCATAGTCTCCGCCGTCCACCTTGGAGACCTTGTTTTTCGCCAGACCTGGGTCCTCCTTCTGACCCTCCCACAGATGGTACTCTGAACGCTGGATGGCCTTCTTTTCGATAGGCTCCTTTGCTTCGCCACAGCCACACTTATAGCCGGGCGCCTCCTCGGAAAACAAGTCGTCGTCTGCCGCTTTCTCCACCTCAAGGGCTAATACGCACTCTCGGTCTCCGATAGCCATCCAAATATCTTTGATTATTCCTGCGCGGTAATCGTCGTTTTGTTGGGCGGCGTCGTCGGGAAACAGACCAGCGCCGAACGGTTTGCTCTCGTCCTGCTCCAACGCTATTCCGCAAACAGACTCCAGCTTAGAGACCTTGGTGAAGGCCTGGTTGGACACCATGCCTGCGCTCATTTCGTCTTGTTGGTGACTCGGGCTCTCGTGCAGGAAGTCCAGAAACTCCTCCTCCAGGTACGTCGTCGGAACGGGGGGGATTCCGCAGTCGACCTCCTCGCTGCCGAACTGGGACGGCTCGTCCGCTTGGCCGGACACTTGCTCAATGTCCGAGCGCGTCTCCTCCGAGTGAGACCACGGACTGCACGTTCTCGTCGACAGGTTGGAGCAGTGTTCGTTCTCTTCGAAGGCACTATTTTTGGTCCAGATTAGCAAGCGAGACTGTTTGTTTGTATGGGGATCTAGGAAGCTACTCGAGTCGACGTTTTCGCGGCTGGATGTCAGCGAGTCGCAGGAAAAGGGGAAAGCGGAGGCGTCGCACTGCACCTCGAAGAGCGAGAAGCAGGAGTTTAGGGCCGACATCCTCCCGCTGGAGTCCTGGACAGGAGGCTCTCGGAAAGTGCTCGGGTTGAACGGCATGCCCAGCAGCGGGGAGAGCCTGGTCGGAGAGTCGTCGGCGCAGCTTTTTCCTTCGAATTCCTCAGAACTAGATGATGAGCAGCATTCCCACATATGAGCGATGTTTTCCATGTCCTGCGTCAGAATCACGTCATCTCCCGAAGTGTCCAAAGAATCCACCGTTATTGCACGTTCCCCCTGCAGTTCGAAGCCGCCTAAAACTACACAACGCCCCGCCTCTCTTGGCTCATTGCTCTTTTGTCGGATCATGCTCAAGATCCGGCTTTCTTGCACTGCGTCTGAGGCACTGGGATCCAATATGGATTGATATATATCGACTTCATAGAAGTGAGTGAATTCAGACAGATGCTCATCATCTAAATCTTTACCATCCTCAGGAAGAGGGCAGCATGAGGTCCCATTCAGTTCAGTGCCCTCCTCGTTTCCCTCGCTGGACACCTCAATGAAGTGGCCGTCCACGAACGTACCCGCTGCGAGGTATGCCCTGTGAAACGAAGTGTTGGCGATGCAGATCCCTTGCACCTGCTCGGACAGACCGTCCGCGTCGATGGACGTCGCCAGGTCGCTGGGGGAATCCGGTTTGCTCCGATACTTTGTCTCCAGTTTGCTCCAGCTGAACGGGACAAAATACTCCGATATGGGCTCAGTGTACCATAGGGGTTCTTCCACGTACTCCCTGTTATTAGCTTCACCGCCAGACTCTTTAAGCTCCACCCAGCTGGGATCTTTCCGAAGCTCTCGTAATGGCTTTTTGCCTTTCTTTGTGTAGTGCTGCTGGAGCTTCAAAGGGCCTTCGGAGGCACTGCAACTGCTACCTGTGTTTCTGCGCTCTTCTTTCTCGATAGCCTTTAAAGCCAATTTGACTTGGCCATGGTTTCGCCCTTTTTTGTTCCTGCTGCTGACCTCACGAGACCTGTGTCTGACCCGAGCTCCTTTACAGACCTTTACCTCACCCTGGTTGCCGCTGGAGCTTGAGCCACCCTCGCTGGACCCTGAGGACCAGGACCGTGGACGGTGCCCCAAATAAGACCGATGTCTGGTGTGCCTTTTGCTTTGAGAAACGACCTTGTCGCTGCATGCCCCGGAAGCGCTCCCGTGGCATCGGTTCTCCTTTTCCCTCTTGCTGCCTCTCTGCTGAGCCTTCTCGTTGGTGGTGAACGGTGCCTCGGCCGCTTTCTCCTTCGAGACTTCACCCTCGCTGGTGCAATCTTTCGGGGAGGAGGTGTCCGTGCTGGTTTGAGGAGCGGCAGACGACGAGCTGGAATACGCACTCGCTTTGGCCTTGTTCCACACGGTCATAATCTCTTGGAGACAAACGGGTTTTTCAGACAGAGGCGGAAAGGCTTCGTAGTACCTTGAGAACGAGATGCAAATAAATAAGTCTAGCAAATGAGACGACTTTAAAAATGTTGTCTGTAGAAATTCGACAACAAAACGTTCCCTTACATTTCCACCTGGTCTTTAGAAGATGGTGATTCGGCCAATTCAGGAGATCGGGATTCGTCGGACTTCTTAATTGTTTGCGTTTCTTTTTCTGCAAGATATTGAAGTTCTTTTAATTGCTACTTCTTAGGACTTATGAAGCAGTGTGTGTGTGTGTGTGTGTGTGTGTGTGTGTGTGTGTGTAAAAACGACTTAATTTATTCCAGCACCTCAAACAAACCACGTTGTTGAATGGGGAGGTGTGTGTGTGGGGGGGCACTGCGGCCCAACTGTATCCGAAACAGAAAATTTTATCTAAAAAAAAATATCGTAGATTCAATTTATATGACATATCGTCCGGCCCTATGTAGAGTATTATGTCTTCCATTAGTTTTTACCACGAATTTCACATCATTCATTATTGTAGAGTAAACATACATTTGACTGTATTTTTATTAAATTACATTATTACTGCATTTACGCTACTTATTATATTTACGCATACCAAAGAAAATGACAATGACCGTACGTATCGTGGTTACATGGATATTTTACATTTCTAGCACAGCAGAGACAATGTATTAAAATAATGTCTTTTTGGGGCATATGTAGAAAAATAGGCTTTTTTTTTTTTTTTACCACATTTGTGGTTTCACCGAGGCTCTAGGAACGTAACCCAAAGACACAAGACAAATTCTTGTGTCAACTGTATTGGTCAATAATAATAACAACAACAACAATAATAATAATTAATAGTTAACAAGGTGCAATAACTTTGGTTTTCTGTATTTTCAATATACAGGTATTTATGCAAGTCAAAATAAGACTTTAAGACCATTAAAATTTCAATCCTGTATTACACCAAAAACACACACAAACGGATTGTTAGCCACTGACCGTAAGCAAACCCTAAATTTGCACTGCGATTGGCTGTTGCGTGTAGAGTTGTCGCGATAATAAACATTTTGACAATATCTAGATTAAATATCGTGAAACAATACCAAATCGTTATACTATGGCAAAAAAAAAATAAACGTTCGAAGTTTGCCGTCTGCTGAAACGAAACTGTTTAAACGTCATATTAAATATAAAAATACTAAACGAGTTTTTAATGAAGAATTTTCATCTGCCTGAAAATCAGAGTGCATCCAAAAGGAAACAACATTCAGCATGCACACGTGCACACAGTGCCCCCTATCGTCAACATGCTGAACTACAGCTGTCATTTCTTACGTACTGGTACTAATAAAATAAACAAATCATATCAGTTTCGTGTTACTCGTAATTTGTAATCGGAATAAAGTAAAAGAAACGACAACTAATACACAAAAAACATTCCTGTGGAAGTCAAAGAACAGTAAAATGAAGACCTGCTACTTTAAGAGCATCACATTTTTACGATTTTAAGGCCTAAAAGTGGACTTGTTTTTTTCAGACTTTCACTCCTGTGGAAAACCTGACAGAAGGAAAACGAAATGAAATGAAATGAAAAATGCAACGAACCTTTTTGTTTGTTCTGAATGTCCTTGAGCTTGGAACAAAGCTCCTCGACCAAACTTTCAACTCCGGAGTTCTGATGAGGGAGAGGGGGGGGGCATTAATTCACCGACACATCGATGTGTGTGTGTGTGTGTGTGTGTGTGTGTGAGAGAGAGTTCTACAATGATTTTATATTTACATGTAAACATAGAATTTCTGTGACAAATAAGAATAAAGTAGACATGTTGCTGTAAAATCATCTACTACTTTTACTACACCTGACAGTTGTCAGATAAGAGTATGATGGAGTACGACGTGCAAGATTGGATAGAGGGAGGGAGAATTAAAATAAAAATAAATAAATAAATAAACGCTACACGGGTTACAACAGAAGCTCTTACTTCATCAGAAGCAGAACGTAGGCATTGAACAGCGGCCTGCTTCTTCAGCTCCTCCAGACTCAGGTCCGTCCCTCCTTTCCGCCTGCTGCCCTTCCCCCATTTTTTGCCGGCTCCCTTCTCCCAACCCAGGAAGATGTCGTTCTCCTACATGGGCATGATCAGAAAGCATGTCATTAATTCTTCGCAGAGAGTTCCCGTCCCCCCCTCCGTCCCACACGCTCGACTACACCGGGAACTGAAACTAGCCCTGCGTGGACACTGTGACCCGGGGGAGCTTTCACTTCCCTTTCTGTGGAACGGAAGGTTAAACGGATGTGCAGGAAAGCCCGTACCTGGTCCTGCAGATCGTAGTCGTAGCTGTCGTGCAGCAGGAGGCTGAGGACGTATCGGGTGTAGATCATGGCGTCGATGCCACATTTCTCCAGCTCCTGGCCCAGCCAGCTCTGCACCGGGCCCAGAGACTGCAGCAGGGACATGTCGGACGGGGGAAGAGAGCCGAGCAGGGACACGCTCTCGGGAGGGGCAGCACCGGACGAATCGCCGCTTACAGGACGCATGGGACTGCAGGGGTCTTATGTCGGAGCCATTTTCAAATGCGGGGACATTGTCCCAGGGTGTCTTCCAGAGCTTTATGACTGATGGTAAGGTTAGGGGAAGGAAGGAACCAAGACAGGGGATGGGGTGGAGGTGGGGAGGGGCGGGGTTCACTCCAGTGGGATGAACGATGGGAGGCCTACATGGAGGGTCATGTAGATGTTTTGTTTTTGGCAAGGAAGGGGGTTACTCTAATCTTCAGGCATGGTTTATAGAGGTGAGTACAGGCAGCTTAGAAGAGAACACACACTGTGCTCGGTAGGCAATCACACATCTTCATGGTGGGTGATGGACAGCTCCAGAATCACCTGAAACAACAACGCAGTATTATTATTATTAGTTTTTTTCCCTAGATTTTGAGGTTATATCTCCTCTATAAGTTAATACAAGCACCAATTCAGGAACGTGAAGGCATCACTGGCTTCTAACAAGACACATGAAGTCACATTAAGTGCATTAAAAAAAAAAAAAAAAAAACCTGACACACTTGGAGGAAAATAAATATCCACCGTTTTTACGTGATGCTAACATTGGCTAGTTTACCAACGTTATATTAGATATAACATCAGTTGCGTTTCCATTAAAAATTTGCGCAAAAAAATTGCGATATTTCCTAAACGTCGATAAAAACACCATTGTGAAATGTTCCCATTAACCAAATCATGCGACTAAAACTCGCCATATCACGATAAATCATTTAAAAAAAATTTGCCACATATCGTTTTTTATTTTTAATCGGTAGGCGCGTTATACGAGCATTAATGGCGTGACGATCCCGCTCCGCATGCGCTCGTTCCGGGAGGTAATAGTGTGTGATTTCACAGAGGACCTGTGGCGTCAATTTCGGGATGTGCAGTGCAATACCCTCGTGTAGCACCTGCAGCATCGTGCCCAATGCAAGGCAGATCATGTGACCTGGAAATGCGGAAGAAAAACGTTTCCATTAGTTTTGGGAATTATTCCTTTTTTGCATCGTCTTAAAAACCCACCTCATGTGAGCGCAAAAACGGTGTGTGAATTTGACGCATTTCCAACTCCGTATTTACATTAAGGTTCATGGAAAGGCGCTTATTGCGTCTGCACTGGCTTTTGTTTGTCGTTGCCCTGAAACCCCAACAACAAATGGGAAAAATAAAGGTAATATTTGCGAAAGTAAATTTACTTTCATCTCCACCTTTGTTAAAAGATATTACACAGCACTGAGCCATGATGCACAGAAAGGCCGTGCATTGTGTGATTTTTCCTCCACCAAACAATCTACCATTTCCCTCATGATCGACGTGAGGAATAAATGCCTTTTGATCTCGACGTGACAAAAGTTCTCGCCTTAAGTTCTCATGATGAGCGCGAGAGCACGTTAAACAGGCAGCATTGTGGAGAAAAAGTCATGATGGGGAGAAAAAAAAAGGAAAATATGATAAAGCACGGCCTCTCAGGACTTCAGTAATGATGTGAAATGGGTCTTTAAAAGAATATAAATCGGTCAAAGGTTGGAGAAAAAAAAAAAGAAGAAGCTGCATGAAGCGAATAAGGAGAAATGAGTGTCAGAAAGCAGAAGTCCAGCCTGGATTTGCATAAAATGTATTGCACAGCAGCGCTTGTGTGTTCCTTACACAAGTAAACACACGTGTACATGAGACGTGGGTAATGAGTTTATTGAAGTGAAGTATCCCTCTGTAACATGTAACCCGATATGCTGCAGGCCACGATGAATAAATTAAGGTGCAAATGCGCGGAGCATCAAGCAACTGATTTTTGAGGCTTTTCCGGCTTACTCAGAGACGTCACATGATGCGACGGAACACACCGTCTGAGTAAGCCGAAGCTCGTCCAGACACTTTGCAAGTCAAACAGTTTGACATTTTATACGTTTCCCAAGCAATTCTGTTCTAATGACGACCGGCAGGACTTCTGATATCCAGATTCCCCTCTGTGGAAATTCCCAGCTATATTTTCACATAGTAACTCCTTTCCAGTGCAAACAGTTGTGGTTTTATTTTAGAAATAGCTGCACTTGTGTAGACAAAGAACAGGAGATTATAGTCTGTGCACCTGCTTTAGAATAGGATGCAACTGGACTTCACCTAATTAAAGTAGTATTGACTAATTAAGTGGAAATAAGTGAACTAAACCAGACATGGTTTAGACTCGATCCGACAAGCAGTGTGGATTAAACTGGACAATTAATTTGGTTTGGAGAAGTCCTGAACATCAGGCAGGTTTAGACTGGATCCGACAAGCAGGCTGGTTTAGACTGGATCCGACCATCAGGCTGGTTTAGACTGGATCCGACAAGCAGGCTGGTTTAGACTGGATCCGACAAGCAGGCTGGTTTAGACTGGATCCGACAATCAGGCTGGTTTAGACTGGATCCGACAATCAGGCTGGAGAGGCCCTTTAGACTGGATCCGACAATCAGGCTGGTTTAGACTGGATCTGACATTAATTTGACAATCAGGCTGGTTCATATTAGATCCGACAATCAGGCTGGTTCATATTAGATCCGACAATCAGGCTGGTTTAGACTGGATCCGACAATCAGGCTGGTTTAGACTGGATCCGACAATCAGGCTGGTTTAGACTGGATCCGACAATCAGGCTGGTTTAGACTGGATCCGACAAGGCTGGTTTAGACTGGATCCGACAAGCAGGCTGGTTTAGACTGGATCCGACAATCAGGGTTTAGACTGGATCCGACCATCAGCTGGTTTAGACTGGATCCGACCATCAGGCTGGTTTAGACTGGATCCGACCATCAGGCTGGTTTAGACTGGATCCGACCATCAGGCTGGTTTAGACTGGATCCGACAATCAGGCTGGTTTAGACTGGATCCGACCATCAGGCTGGTTTAGACTGGATCCGACCATCAGGCTGGTTTAGACTGGATCCGACCATCAGGCTGGTTTAGACTGGATCTAACAATTTGGTTTAGAGAGGTCCTGACCATCAGGCTGGTTTGAACTAGACCTGACTGTAAGAGACAGAAAACCAGTCAGATCTAGTCCAAACAAGCCTGGTTGTTGTGTCTCATTTTGGCCAGTCCAATCCAGCCAGGACCACCGAGCTAGCCAACACTAAACCCAACAAAATGAGACCCGACCACGACTGGGGTGGTTTGGAACAGAAGTGAATTGAATAGCTTTTATTTGTCTCATAAATTGCAACACAGGGAAATTGTTTGTTTGCTTAACCCTGCTTGTTTTGGACGCTGGGGTCAGAGAGCATGATACAGCGCCCCCTGGAGCCAACACAAGGACCTAAGGGTGGCTGGGGCTTGAACCCTTGACCTTACAATCAGTAGCCCGGCTCAATCACGGAGCTAGTTTAGGCTTAAACCGACAACTAAACAGGATTAACCAAAAGCAGACTGAACTAGACGATTACACTGCACTTCAACAACAACCAGTCCAGGACGGGGCGAAATAAGTGAAACTGGCTCGACAACAACAACAACAACAATACAAAAACTCATCATTGATCCAGTTAGTACTTCTGCTTTTCTGCAGGGGAAATACAGACCACAATACCTCTTTTCTTAATCATACACTGTATTTTCTGTTAACGATATTGGCTTTGTGATCGGAATATGCTTCGCTGACGGTCATAAATGACGCAGCATGATGAAATTAACTTCCTGTACTCAAGTTAAAAACTCAGGATCCGAGGTTTGAGCGGTGGAGCAAGAGCTCCCGAGGAAGCCACGAGGTTTTTAACTAATCATTGCCGCATCACACACAATGTGCGTTGCACGAGAAATGAGAGGGAATTCTGCGTTTGCGACACACACACACACACAGAGCGAGAGAGAGGCGAGAGACGCGAGTGTGAACTGAGGGTTTGGTGTTTTACATGCAGTAATCAAGTCAAATGGTGAAAAATGCAAACGTGTAAATGTACAGGCTTTCACACGTTCATGTACTGAGAATTAGACCATGGATTTATACGGATATACACGTTTATCAGTGCAAAATTATTACGCATGCACTCCTCCCAGCACTTTACTCATACTAAATAACCTATCGGTGTTGAAGTTTCCTGTCGCTAAAGAAATATAATATATATATATATATATATATATATATATATATATATATATATAGATATAGATATATATATATAGATAGATATAGATAGATAGATAGATAGATATACAGATACACACATTTACTAATCTCTCTCACACACACACACACACACACACACACACACACACACACACACACACACACACACACACACTGAGGATCAGATGCAGCTCAAGAACCCTCTGTCAAAAGTATTCGCTAATCCAGCAGATCCAGAAGAATGGTACCGAAAGGCCGGATCGTCAGCGGATACTATACCTGATTAGCGCCGGGCCGGTACTATAACGGTCTCTGGAATAGTATGCGACGTTTACGCAGTTGGAAATGCGGGGCCGTCATGTGGTGGCAGTAGTAAATCAGCTCTAACGCTACGATGGGGCCCCAGTGTGAACCCGCGGAGTCGTACCGTTCATTCACAACCTCAGACCAGTAACCCCAAAAACCCCAGACCCACGAATTTTAAGGCTTTTAAAGATCAAACTGCAAATGGACAAAAATGAGCTTTCAGTGTCCATAAACAAAAACGTAACCAATCTTTGACCTTAAATGGGAAATAATAATATTATTATTATTATTATTATTATTATTATTATTATTATTATTATTATTATAAGAGTCGGTAAGAGTCGGTGAAACATTTTGGTGCAAAATAAAAACACGTCTTGGCCGTGAGTGTATATCAGATTATCTTCGACTTTACTGCCAGTGTACAAGGTACATGTACGGAACTAATTAGCATCCAACCACAAGTGGCTTGTTTACAACAAACAGCACTACTCTCTAGGTGAGAACAAGATGGCAGCGCGTCCAGATCTCCAGCGTCTGTCCAGATTTGTGCTTATTTACACACTATACACTTGTATATCACCTGTTAAAACAAACAAAAAATAACCTAACTAAAAAAAAAAGCCTCTATTCAGACGGGATTGGTTTTCCCGAACTTATCGGATCTCCATCAGGTCACATGACCACAAAAAGTGCGAATATTACCTTTACAAAGCAGCGTAAAAAAAAAAAAAAAAAAAAAAAAACATTCACGGAATCGCTTTCTTTCAGGATTCCTAAGAAAGTTCCCGGAATTCCAAAGATACTCCGGGAATAAATCATGCCACACGCCTGTGCAGGGAATCCCGTCTGATCAGGGCGTATGAGCGATTCTGCCGAACCGGTCAATCCTCATCACCATCATTCTGATCACAATCATCATCATCGCCGCCATACAGAGAAATATTTCACTTTCTTGTTTTGTTTTCTTCCCAATAAAACTTTTTTTCGTTTAAATAATAATATTTTTTTCTTTACATATAAAACCTACAAATTTAAACAATAGGTTGAGAAAACTTTTTTTTTTTTACTCTCAACACAATCAGTCCAGTTTAAGTCTTTTTTAAAGTCTTTTTTTTTTTTTTTTTTTTTTTTTTTTTTTTTTTTTTTACAATTTTGAAGGAAATATAATTGATTACATTTTAATTTTTCAATGACATCACATGCAAATGTAGAGTTTAAGACCCATAAAACTCGATCAACGTTCCAGTGGATTTATAAAATACTCTGAACAACAAATTCATTCTTTACTTTAAAAATAAATAAATAAATAAATAAGAAAAATATGTTTACATTTATTTGGAATGAATAAACAGAGGGTCACTGTCATTCACACTGACCCACACACACACACACACACACACACACACACACACACACTCAATAGTTTACCCTGTTATCATTTTTATTATTAAAAAACAATTATTAACCATTTATATGATTACTAATATCCCGTGTAAATATAATAATAATATTATTATTATTGTTATTATTATTATTAAGTTAGGTGTGGGTGAGGCCTAGGATCCGCCTCCAAGCGCCGACACCGCCACTACTCCCACTCCCAGCCTTACACCGGACACAGTCACACATATATATTGCATTATTACCATTAATAAACAAAAATAAAGACGTTAGAAGACGTTATTGTTGTTCTTGTTTACGCCAAACACACCGGGCTAAGCTGTTATGCTAGGCTAGGTTATGCTAGGCTAGTCTCCGGTTAGCTAGCGCTAGTGACGTTTGTCTCCGCCAGACGTTGGAATTGAAGCGTAAACACACCGGACACTCGCGGAGGCGACGAAAAGCGGCATAAAAGCAATAAAACCCGATCAAACACCGCGCTTACCTGCCTTTATATACAGTGTACAAACCGGCGGGTGACGGAAACCGCAAAGCGGAGCAGGAGAACTTCTCTCCCGCTACCGGCCGCTCCAGAGCTCGGGCTCTGACCGTGTTTTTATCCCGAGCCAACCTAGCGAAGGAAACTACCGCCATTTTGGATCAGAGCAGGGTGACGAGATGGCGCCCGCTCAAACGATGCCGTAGAGCCAACATGGCGGGCAGAGGACACCCAGTTTCTTTTGCGCTCCATTTTTATTTCCCTCCGCCCGTCTCCGGGGCAACAGGACGGATCGCTACCCGGCCTACTTAAACACTGCTGGAGTGTTCTTCCGCCTTCGATTGCATCAGAGAATTAAATAGAGCCGGTTATAGGGATTTTTTAAAATAAAAAAAGCAGAATGACGCGTTTCACCTTTCTTAAGTAATTTATTATGTTTGATCGTTTTTTTACACTTTAGAAACGATTCTAACGTAAAATAAAGATACTACAAGAACAATAATGAACATTAAGTGATTTGCACGAAGTAAAAATAATCACAAACATAAAAAAAACTAATCTTATTACACATATCACTAACATACACTCATTTAACTATTCCGCTTTCAAACGCTAAAAAAAAAAACTCTACACTCACCTCTTTTTGCAGATGGATATTTAGGGATTTATTGTTTTTAACATAAGAATGATATCAGACACAAAAATGTAAAAAAATTACAAATTGAAATCAGAATCCAGATTTAATGTGCTTAATTAGACAGCATTAATTTGACTTTTGGCTACTCAAACTAACATTTCTGACTAAGTATTTTGATCTATATTTAAAGTTTTCTGAAACATAAATTTCATCATAATATAATAGACAGTACACTATTTATATTTCACACTGAATAAATATACAATAAAGTCAAAAGCATGGATAAATGGTTGAAGACAAAACGTCAGACGATGAGTGACAGACAGAAAACGTACGTCTCAAAAACGACACCAGAAAAGTCTTTTTTTGCCGTGCATCAGACGTAAAACCACTGAATTACGAAAGAAACATGTGTAACACACAGTGTTGCAGTAATAAACCCCAGCTATAGTGTTATAGGATGTTGTTGCATGAAGTAGAAATGATTACAGGTTGAAATCTGGATTTGTGCATTGTCATGTTGCAACAGGTTCAGGTCTCCTAGTTCAAGTAGAGGGATAAATCTCACACTCATGCCAGCCAATCATAATGCACGATTCACACCTTCCAGCCAACCACAATCCACGATTCACACCGACCAGCCGAATAGCCTCACTATTCACAGCGGAACCCACAGAGTTCAGCTGTTCTGGGTTCAGTGCAGAGCTGCAAAATGCAGTATCTGCATTAATACCATAAAGGACAGTGTGCATGTGTGTGTATGTGTGTGTGTATGTGTGTGTGTTTGTGTGTTTGTGTGTGTGTTTGTGAATCTGCCCACTGTCATGCAGCAACACAGAGCAACTGTGTGTTTAGCAATGATTTGAAGATAAGCAAATGAATGCAAATCTGTGTTCTCACACACACACACACACACACACACACACACACACACACACACACATACACACTTTTGGTATGTAACTGCTTCCTGATTATGAAGCACTTTTTGCAGTGGATGCATTTATTATCAATGTGAAAATTCAGTTTTATACTTGTACACCATGTCATCACTTCACATTAAATATGAAGGAGGGTGTAGATCAGTGTGGGAGGGTGTAGATCAGTGTAGGAGGGGTGTAGATCAGTGTGGGAGGGGTGTAGATCAGTGTAGGATGTAGAGGGGTCAGTGTGGGAGGGATGTAGATGGTGTGTGGGAGATGTAGATCAGTGTGGGAGGGATGTAGATCAGTGTGGGAGGGGTGTAGATCAGTGTGGGAGGGGTCAGTGTAGATCAGGAGTGTGGTGTAGAGGGAGGTGTAGATCAGTGTGGGAGGAGTGTAGGGGAGATCAGTGTGGGAGGGTGTGTAGATCAGTGTAGGAGGGGTGTGGTCAGGGTGTGGGGGTGATGTAGATCAGTGTGGGAGGGTGTAGATCAGTGTGATCAGGTGGGAGGAGTGTAGATCAGTGTGGGAGGGGTGTAGATCAGTGTAGGAGGGGTGTAGATCAGTGTGGGAGGGGTGTAGATCAGTGTGGGAGTGAGGGGTGTAGATCAGTGTGGGAGGAGTGTAGATCAGTGTGGGAGGGTGTAGATCAGTGTGGGAGGGGTGTAGATCAGTGAGGGAGGGGTGTAGATCAGTGTGGGTGTAGGGATGTGTAGTGTGGGATGTAGATCAGTGTGGGAGGGGTAGATCAGTGTGGGAGTGTGTAGATCAGTGTGGGAGGGGAGGGAGATGTAGATCAGTGTGGGAGGTGTAGATCAGTAGTGAGGGGTGTATATCAGTGTGGGAGGGGTGTAGATCAGTAGGGAGGAGTGTAGATCAGTGTGGGAGGGGTGTATATCAGTGGTTGTGGAGGGGTGTAGTGTAGTGTAGATCAGTGTGGAGGGGTAGATCAGTGTGGGAGAGGGATGTAGATCAGTGAGGGAGGGTGGATCAGTGTAGATCAGTGGGATGTAGATCAGTGGAGGGAGGGTGTAGATCAGTGTGGGAGGGGTGTAGATCAGTAGATCAGTGGGGGTTAGATCAGTGTAGATCAGTGAGGGAGGGTGTAGATCAGTGTGGGAGGGGTGTAGATCAGTGTGAGGTGTGGGGGGGGTGTAGATCAGTGGAGATGTAGATCAGTGTGGGAGGGGTGTAGATCAGTGTGGGAGGAGTGTAGATCAGTGTGTGTAGGGAGGGGTGTAGGTGTAGATCAGTGAGGGAGGAGTGTAGATCAGTGAGGGAGGAGTGTAGATCAGTGTGTAGATCAGGAGGAGTGTAGATCAGTGAGGGAGGAGTGTAGATCAGTGTGGGAGGGTGTAGATCAGTGAGGGAGGAGTGTAGATTGTTAGACAGTGTTTGGAGGGGTTGTAGATCGGTGTGGGGGGGGTGTGATAGTGTGGGAGGGTTTAGATCAGTGGAGGGATTGGGGCGGGGGGGACCGGTGGCGCGGGCGAGGGCGGGAGAAGAAGGGCGCGTGGGATGAGGGGCGGGTGGAGATTGAAGGGTGTCCAGGGAGAGGGGTGGTGGGAAGGGTGGCTGAGAGAAGGGTAGTCGGCATATTTCTTTCTGTTCTCTGTCAGGAGCCGGTTAGCGTGCACTCGTATTGAGCATCTGGGAGTGTGAGGAGAGGCAAGGCCCCGCGGACTGTGACCGGTGGGTTGGGGGTGTGGGTGGGGACGTTGGCGCCTGGTCGGGGAGATCGGTGGTGAGCGGCGTCGAGTTATCTGCAGGGGGGCTAGTTGGCTGCGGGGTGAGAGAAGTGATGGAGGAGGGGGTGGGATGTTCTGTGTGGGGAGAAGAAGTCATGTTGGGATCGTTTTTTGTAGGGGCGCTCTGATTGAGGGGGGGGGAGAGAAGGGGGGGAGGGGTCGGGCGTGGCGGGCGGGGGAGAGAAGCGGGGCTGGAGGGCGGGGTGAGAGAAGGGCCGGGTTGGAGGGTGGGGCAGGAGACAGGGCTTCGGGGATTAGGAGACGGGAGAGAAGTTGGTGGGGTGATCCAGGTGGGTCCGGCGGACGGGTGCAGATAAGGGGGGACGAGGGGGGCAGAAGAAGGGGAGGGGTAAAGGGGGGCTGTAGAGAAGGGCTTAGGCCGTCGGAGGGGGGGAGTGGAATGCGGGAGGAGACAGGGAGAGGGAGGGATGTGGAGAGAAGTGCGGGGCCTGTGTAGTGTGGCCCGGGGGAGTGAGGGGAGAGAAGCGAGGGTGGGATCGGGGTGTGGGAAGAGGATGTGGGGACGGAGGAGTGGGCAGAGAAGCTCTGCATCTTCTTTCCGGGCGGGAGCGGACAGGGTTAAGTGAGAAGGGCGGGGGTAACGGGGGGGGGTTCGGTGTAGGGGTTGTGGGCTGTCGGAAGGGGAGAGAAGTGGGGCGGGAGGAGAGGAGAAGAATTCGGAGGGAGAGGGGGTGTCTGGGGGGGTGAGTTGAGAGAAGGGCACCTGTTTTACCGGGCCATGGGGGGGGTGGAGAGAAGTTAGGCCCTCGGTGGTGAAAGTGATGCCTGAGGGGGCAGGAGAGAACCCGGGGGGCGGAGGGGGGAGGGGGGGAGAAGAAAGGGGTCCTGTAGGTCGCTCTCACTGCCTTGGTGCGCTCCCTATTTCTCTGTCCTCCTTTATGCCTTTTCTCTCCCTCTGCTCTGCTCCTGGTGGGGGTGGGGGGGTGAGGGGGAGGGGGAGACTCGGGAGGATCTGCTGGGGGTGAGAGGGGGGGGAGGGGGGGGGGGGAGGAGAAGGGGGGGGAGGAGGAGGAGGAGATCAGTCGCCGGGGGGAAGGGTGGTAGATAAGTGAAGGGAGGAGCTGGAGATCAGTCGGGGGAGGGGTGTAGATCATGGGAGAGGGGTTGGTTTTGGTGGCCTTTGGTTAGATCAGTGTGGTGGATTTGGAAGGGGGTTTGTGCGGTTGGGTTGTGTGTAGATCAGTGAAGGGAGCGGGTGTCTGTATGTTAGATCAGTGGGGGAGGGGTTGTTGTATTGGTAGATCATTGTGAGAGGGTGTGGGGGAGATAAGTCGGGGGCAGCGTAGGTGGAGAGAAGGGGGGGAGGGGGGTGGTAGGGTGTGGAGGTGGGAGCTAGAGACAGTGGGGGGAGGGGTGGGAGATCAGTGAGGGAGGAGGGTTTTTGGGGGTAGATCAGTGGGGAGGGCGTGTAGACAGTGTTGGCGGGGTTGTTGTTTGTGTTTTGTGTAGATCAGTGAGGGAGGGTGTTTATTTGTTTGGCAAAAAGGTTAGTGTAGATCAGTGTTGGAGGGTGTGTTAGATCAGGTAGGAGGGGTGTTGTTGTAGATCGTGTGGGAGGGGTGTGTAGCTGTGTGTTAGATCAGTGAGAGGGGATGTGTTTTTAGATCAAGTGAGGGAGGAGTTTTGTAGATCAGTTTGGGAGGGTGTGTAGTTGTAGATCAGGGTGGAGGGGGTGTGTTGTAGATCAGGGGGGAGGGTGTAGATTTGTTAGATCAGTTGGGAGGGGTTTTTAGATCAGTTGTAGGAGGGGTGTAGTCAGTGTGGAGGGGTGCGTGGGAGAGAAGGGATCAGGGAGGTGGGGTGGGCGAGGCGGGTTGGGAGGTGGTGGCGTTAGCTGGTTTGGTGATGAGTGGGAGTTTGGGGTTGGGAGATCAGTGCGGGCGGAGGGTTTTGAGGGTTCGGTTAGTTTGGGCGTAGATCAGTGTGGGAAGGGGTGTTGTGTTGTGTGTTAGATCAGGGAGGGGGGTGTTAGTTGTTAGTTGTTTTGTAGATCCAAGTGGGTGGAGGGGGGGGGGTGAGTGTTTGTGGTTGTGTAGGAGGAGAGTCAGTGTGGGGAGGGGGGGAGTGTTTGTGTATTGGTGTTGTTTTGTTTTTGGTTTAAGATCAGTGAGGGAGGGGGGTTTGTTTGTTGTAGTGTAGATCAGGTAGGAGGGGTTGTAGACCGTGTGGGAAGGGTGTAGAAGAATGGGATCGATAGGCGTAGGGGTCTTGGGGGAGGAAGGGTGGGGACGGGGGTGCGGGTGGGGTATCGGGTCAGCAGTGACGTGTAGGGCCCGCTGGGTGGCCGAGCAGAAGGGGTTGGGGGTGGGGGTGGGGGAGGGGGGGAGGGGGGTGGGGGGAGGGGGGGCGCGGAGATGAAGTTCGGTGGGTAGCGGGTGGCGAGGGGTCCGAGAGAGCAGGGTGTGCGGAGGAGGGCAGACCCGCTCCCGGGGGAGAAGGGGGTGGGAGGGGGGGTCGGGGGGGGCTGGGCGGGAGAGTAATGGGGGTGCGGGGAGTGGTGTAGATCAGTGAGGGAGGAGTGTAGATCAGTGGGGGAGGGGTGGTTGTTGTAGTTGTTAGTAGCTACGATAAGATGTAGAGGGGTGTAGATCGTTGTAGGGTTTTAGATCAGTGTGGGAGGAAGTGTTAGATCAGTGGAGGGAGGGGTTTAGATCAGTGTGGGAGGGGTGTAGATCAGTGTGGGAGGGGTGTAGATCAGTGAGGGAGGAGTGTAGATCAGTGTGGGAGGGGTGTAGATCAGGGAGGGAGGGGTGTGTTTAGATCAGTGGGGGGGGGGGAGGGGTGTTTGGATCAAGTGTGAGAGGGGTTGTTAGTGTAGATCAGTTTTTTTTGAGCAGGGTGTGGTAGTTGTAGATCAGTGTGAGAGGGGTGTAGATCAGTGAGGGAGGGGTGTAGATTAGTGTGGGAGGGGTGTAGATCAGTGTAGGAGGAGTGTAAGGTTTGAGTGTTTTAGTAGATCAGTGTTGAGAGGGGTGTTAGCTCAGCTGTGAGAGGGGTTTTGTAGATCGTGTAGGAGGGGTTTGTGTTGTATGTTTAGATTCAAGTGTGGGAGGGGTTTGTAGATCAGTTGAGGGAGTGGTGTAGTCGTGTGGGGAGGGGTGTAGGATCAGTGAGGGAGGGGTTTTTTGTTTGTAGATCAGGAGGGAGGAGTGTAGTAGTAGTCGTGTAAGATCAGTGTGGAAGGGGTTGAGATCAGGTGGGAGAGGGACGTGTATAGTTGTGTTTGTATAGTAGTCAGTGAGGAGGAGTGTATAGATCAGGGGGGAGGGGGGGGGGGTTTTGTTCGTGGGGGGGGGGGGTTTTTGTGGGGGGTGGGGGGTGAGCCCTCGTCGGAGATGAGCAAGTGCGGGGGGAGCGCGTCGGCGTGGGCGAGAAGAAGCGGTTTTTTGCAAGGCGGAGGGCAGGGGACGCACGCGACAGCGAGGTGTAGCGAGGGGGGTCGGGCAGCCGAAGTCGGTGGAAGGTGGGCGGGGAGAGAGAGAAGAATGGCGACGTGGGAGGGGGGCGGGGGAGGGGAGGGAGTGTGAGCTGTGTGTCGGGTCGGGGGAGGATAGGGGGCGAAATTCCCGGGGAGGGGGCGGTCGGGGGTAGCAGTTTGGGGAGATGAAGGCGACCGGCGTCTAGGATGGGGAGCATGCAGGGCGGGTGTACGCGATGCGTGGGGGGGGGGGGGGGAGTGGGGAGAAGAAGTGGTGGTCGGCAAATGAGGTTAGGGCGTAGGAGGAGAGACAGAGGCGTTGGGGAGGCCATGGACATGGGGGAGAGAAGGCGGGGGAGGGGGGGGAGGGTTGTGACGGGGGGGAGGCGCGCGCGGGTGTGGGGTGGGGGGGCGGGTGAGCGTTGTATTGGGGGGAGTGAGATCAGTGGGAGAGCGGGATCCGGGGGCGGGTGGAGTAGTAGATCAGTGGGGGGGGAGGGGTAGTTTGTGGGTATTTTGTGGTGTTGTGGTGTGTGATCAGTGTGGAAGGGTGTGTGTTATTTGTTTTGTCTAGATACAGTGTTGGGAGGGGTGTTAGTTGTAGATCAGTGTGGAAGGGTTGTAGATCAGTGTGGGAGGGTGTTTGTTTGTGGTAGTATAGATCACAGGTAGAGGGGTTTTGTTTGTTAGTTTGTTTTGTAGTCAGTGGGGGGAGGGGTGTATTGTTATTGTGATCAGTGTGAGAGGGGGTGTGTACGACTCAGTGAGGGAGGGGTTGAGTCAGTGTGGAGAGGAGTGGGACGAAGGGGCGTGTGACGGGGGGGACGCAAAAGGTCGGTTGCGCGATGGGGGGGTGGGGGAAGCGGAGAGAAGGGGCGGGCAGTGGGCTGTGACTGATGAAGGGGGGACTGGCGTGGGGGAGAGAAGGGGGGCATCCCTGTGGGGCCGGGGGGCGGGAGGAGGGGGAAGAGAAGGGGTGGTGCAGGGGTGGCGAGAGAAGGGAGGAGGAGGGGGAAGCAGATAGGCCGGGGGCAGGGGGGGGGCGGGTGGGGGAAGAGGTGAGTTGTGGGAGATGAAGGTGTGAGAGGGGGGTGAAGAGTAAGTGTGGGACAGGGGGGGGAGATAAGCCTGGCTCGGGGCGGGGTTGGTTGGGGTTTAGCGACGGACGATCAGTGGGGGACGGGAGGTGATCAGGGTGGGGGTTTGTATGTAGATGGTTGGAGGAGTGTTGTTTAGATAAGTGGGGGAGGGAGTGAGATCAGGTGTGGGGAGGGGTTTTTTTGTGTAGTTTTTTTGTAGTGTTTGGTCGATCAGTGTCGGGAGGAGCGTTTATAGATCAGTGAGGTGAGGGGGGGTGGGGTAACAGATCGTGCGGTGGTGAGAGATTCGTTCTGCAGCAGGGAGGGGGGGGGAGTGGGGGGCTGGTGGGGGTTGAGAGTAAGGGGGGCGAGGGAGAATGCGAAGACAGGGTGGGAGGGCGGGGGTGGTGAGATAAGGGGCCTTTGCTGGTGGGGGGGGGGGGAGGAGTCGGGAGATGCGGGTGAGGGGGGGTTGGGGAGCCGTGTGTGTGATGGTAGATGAGGGGGGGAGGGGGCGTAGAGAAGGGCGGGGGGATCGGTATGAGTGAGGTGTAGTAGATCAGTGGTGGGGGGGGGGAAGATCAGTGTAAGGGAGGAGTGTAGATCAGTGGTGCGGGGGGGGGGGGGAGGGGTGCTTTGTAGGTGTTAAGTAGTTAGTTGTATGTAGCTCAGTGTGAGAGGGGTGTAGATAGGGTGGAAGGGGGCGTGGAGACGAAGTGTGATGGGTGGAGGGGGTCTGATGACGAAGTGGGGGAGAGGGGTGGGTAGGCTGTGGGGGGCTGGGTGGGGGTGGGACGGTATGAAGTCCGGGGAGTAGCGGGGGGGAGGGAGACGACAGTAGGGGTCGGTCGGAGACTGTTAAGGGGATGGACTCGAAGGTGTGGGCGATGGGGGGGGTCAAGGCGAGATATAGTTTTTGGGGGGTGGAGTGGGGGTGAGGGGAGTGGTGGGAGCTGAGAGAAGGGAGGGAGGAGGCCGAGGGGAGCGGAGAAAGGGGGGAGGGGGGTTGTGTGGCCGAGTGAGCCGGGCGCGGTGGGGGAGACGAAGTGTGGAGGGGGGGGGGAGCGAGCAGGTGAGGGAGGGGCGGGGTGGGGGAGGGTGGGCGAGTGGGGAGACATGATGGGGGAAGGGCGGGTGGGTGAGAGAAGGGGCAGGTAGGGGGGGGGGGTGTGGGGGGGAGGTGTAGTATCAGGGTTGCTGGGAGGGGTGGGGAGATGAAGGGATCGGGAGAGGATGTTAGATCAGTGAGGGACGGGTGTCGGGTACGATAAGTTGTGGGAGGGTGTGTAGCCATCAGGGTTGGGGGGGTGTAGATCAGTGAGGGACGAGGGTGTAGAATCAGTGTGGGGGGGTTTAGATCAGTGTAGGACGGGTGTTAGGGAGTGTTGGAGATAAGTGGGCTTTGGGAGGGGTGTGGGTTGTAGATCAGTGGGGAGGGGTGATGTGTTGTGTAGTTAGATCAGTGTAGGAGGGGTGTGTGTAGTATTTAGATCAGGTGGGAAGGGTTTGTGTGTTGTAGATCAGTGAGGGGAGGGTGGGGGGAATGGAGAGAATGGGGGTGGCCCGCGAAGGGGGGGAGTGGAGAATCGTGGGGGATGGGGTGGGGGTGTAGAAGACTAGGGAGGTGAGGGGGGTTGGGGTGAGTGTGGAGGATTCAGTGGAGGAGGGGTGTAGTTGTGGTTTGGAGATCAAGTGTGTGGGGAAGGGTTGTAAGATCAGTGGGGGAGGGGTTGTGTAGATCAGTGGGGGAGGGGTGTTTGTAGGTTGTATGGGTTGTTTGTAGGATCAGTGAGGGAGGGAGTTTTTGTAGATCAGTGTTGGAGGGTGTAGATCAGTTGTTGGGGAGGGGTTTGTATTTTGTGGTAGAGTAGAGCAGGGGGGGAGGGGCCGGGAGAGCAGTGGGGCGGGGGGGGGAGGAGTGGAGGTAAGGGGGGGAAGGGGTGGGTGAGCAGGGTGGGAGGGGGGTGGGGTGTGGGGGTTGTAGGGTGTAGATCGTTGAGGGAGGAGTGGAGATAGTCAGTGGGCGGGACGGGGTGTAGATACCGTGTTGAGAGGGGTGTAGATAGTGTGGGGGAGGAGTGATAGATAGTGAGGGAGGGGTTATAGATCAGTGTGGGAGGAGTGTATAGATCAGTGTGGGAGGGGGGGTTTTAGTAGGAGATCAGTGAGGGAGGAGGTGTATAGATCAGTGTGGGACTGGGGTTGGAGAGCAGGGACGGGCAAGGGGTGAGATCAGTGGGGGAGGGGTTTGTAGAATCAGGGTCGGGAGGAGGGGTTGTAGTCTGTTGTAGAGCAGTTTGTGAGAGCGGTTTTGTAGTGGTAGTGTGGTTTTGTTTTTTGGTAGATCAGTGTGGGAGTGGTGTAGATCAGTGAGGGAGGAGTGTAGATCAGTGTGGGAGAGGTGTAAATCAGTGTGGGAGGAGTGGGCGGGAGCAGTCTGGGGCGTGTGGGGAGAGAATTTTTTGGGCGGGAGAGGGGCTTGTGGGGAGAAGAGGTGTGGGGTAGGGGTTTGGGGGGTGAGCGGGACTGAGAAGTGGGGAGTAGGGGGGGTTGGGTTGGTGTGGAGTGGAGAGAAGGGGTCAGGAGGGGTGGGAGATGCAGCTGTGGGAAGGGGTGTAGTTTTTGTTGTAGTTGTAGATCAGTGTGGGAGGGGTTTAGATCAGTGTGGGAGGGGTGTAGATCGGTGTAGTGTAGATCAGTGAGGGAGGGGTGTAGATCAGTGTGTAGTAGGGTGACAGGGTGGAGAGGGGTCAGTGAGGGCGGTGTAGGAGAAGTGTGATGATGAGAGGGGTAGGTGGTCGGTGAGATCAGTGAGGGAGGAGGGTTGTCAGTGGAGAGGGGGGAGATCAGTGTGGAGGGATGTAGATCAGTGAGGGAGGGTGTAGTAGATCAGTGTTGGGGGGGTGTAGATCAGTGAGGGGTGTAGATCAGTGTTGGAGGGGTGTAGATCAGTGTGGGAGGGGTGTAGATCAGTGTGGAGGGGTGTAGATCAGTGTGGGAGGAGTGTAGGTGTAGGTCAGTGTTGGAGGGGTGTAGATCAGTGTGGGAGGGGTGTAGATCAGTGAGGGAGGAGTGTAGTTCAGTGAAGGGAGGGGTGTAGATCAGTGAGGGAGTGTGTGTAGATCAGTGTGGGAGGGGTGTAGATCAGTGTGGGAGGAGGTGGTGTAGATCAGTGTGGGAAGGGTGTAGATCAGTGAGGGAGGGGTGTAGATCAGGGGAGGGGTGTAGATCAGTGAGGGAGTGGTGTAGATCAGTGTGGGAGGGGTGTGATAAGTGTGGGAGGGGTGTAGATCAGTGGGGAGGGGGTAGGGTGTGAGAGATCAGTGGGGGTGTAGGAGGTGGGAGGGGTGTAGATCTGTAGTGTGGGAGAGTGGGTGTAGATCGGTGGGGGGGGGGTGTAGATCAGTGTGAGAGGGGTGTAGATCAGTGTAGGAGGGGTGTAGATCAGTGAGGGAGGGGTGTAGATCAGTGTGGGAGGGGTGTAGATCAGTGTGGGAGGGGTGTAGATCAGTGTGGGAGGGGTGTAGATCAGTGTGGGAGGGGTGTAGATCAGTGAGGGAGGGGTGTAGATCAGTGGGGAGGGGTGTAGATCAGTGTGAGAGGGGTGTAGATCAGTTTGAGAGCGGTGTAGATCAGTGTGAGAGGGGTGTAGATCAGTGAGGGAGGAGTGTAGATCAGTGTGGGAGGGGTGTAGATCAGTGAGGGAGGGGTGTAGATCAGTGTGAGGAGGGGTGTAGATCAGTGTGAGAGGGGTGTAGATCAGTGTAGGGAGGAGTGTAGATCAGTGTGGGAGGGGTGTAGATCAGTGAGGGAGTGGTGTAGATCAGTGTGGGAGGGGTGTAGATCAGTGTGGGGGAGATCAGGAGGGGGAGTGGGACGAGTGTAGATCAGTGAGGGAGGAGTGTAGATCAGTGAGGGAGGGGTGTAGATCAGTGGGGGAGGGGTAGTGAGTCAGTAGATCAGTGAGGGAGGAGTGTAGATCAGTGGGGGAGGGGTGTATATCAGTGTGGAGGGGTGTAGATCAGTGTGGGAGGG
>JACRUU010000017.1:1331829-1349329 GCA_030449085.1 Kryptopterus vitreolus
TTCGATTCCCGTCTCGGCCATGTGTGTGTGGAGTTTGTGCATGTTCTCCCCGTGCCTCAGGGGGTTTTTCTCCGGGTTCTCCGGTTTCCTCCTCCCGGTCCAAAAACATGCACGGTAGGTTGATTGGCACATTGGAAAATTGTCCCTAGTGTAATGAATGTGTGTGTGTGTGTGTGTGTGTGTGTGTGGTGTGCCCTGCGATGGGTTGGCATTCCATCCAGGGTGTATCCTGCCTTAATACCCATAGACGCCTGAGATAGACACACAGACTCCCCGTGACCCGAGACCCGAAGATCGAAGATCGGGAAGATCGGATTAAGCGGTAGAAGATGAAGATATAATATAATATAATATAATAGAGTAGAATATAATGTAATATAATATAATATAATATAATATAACTTACATGTATATATATGGGGCTTCGCTGTAGAATGGAGGTTATTAACAGTTGTAGTAGGATCTAAAGAGAATAAGAGTTTAAGAGTTTATATTTAATATTTAATTAAACAGGCAAATAAATATAATATAATATAATATAATATAAATAAATATAATATAATATAATATAATATAACTTAACTGTATATATATATATGGGGCTTCGCTGTAGAATGGAGGTTATTAACAGTTGTAGTAGGATCTAAAGAGAATAAGAGTTTAAGAGTTTATATTTAATATTTAATTAAACAGGCAAATAAATATAATATAATATAATATAATAGAATAATATAATTATATATATATATAATATAATATAACTTACATTTATATATATGGGGCGTCGCTGTAGAATGGAGGTTATTAACAGCTGTAGTATATATAATTGTTTATAAAAAACAATTATATAAAACAATTATATAAAAACAATATATAATTGTTATTGTTATTTATAATTGTTATTGTTTTACACACACACACACACACACACACACACACACACACACACATACATACATACATACATACATACTGATAATATCCCAGAATAACAGGGTATTTAATAGCAGAATTATACATAATAATTTTTGTTAGTAATATCGGAATTTCCTTATCAGTACACCAGCGCCCCCTCTTGGTCTGTGTGTGTAACTGCTACTAAAACTAAATCTATTACAGTGATGAGGTGTAAAGCACCAGTTTCTCATTCATCTTATTTCATCTTATTTCATCTTATTTCATCTTATTTCATCTTATTTCATTATAGAAAAATGTGAAATGTTTCTTTATTGTTGATGTTTGTTAGAAACTCACCGTTGTTTTTATGGTAAATGACTTGTGTTCCTGCTCCTCGTATTGTTATCAGACGTGGAATATCTTGTGTAACTTGACATGTATAAATTCCTGTATCATTAATATGGAGGTGTTTGATCACTAATCCTGCACAACTGCACTCGGAGTGAATTTGTGTGTATTTGTGATTTTGGTGCGAGTGAATTTTCTGCTGGTCTTTAAACCAGAAGACTTTGAGGTTGATGTTGCTGATGTTCCAGCTGCAGTTGATGTGGATTTCTCCTGCTGTTTCCTGCAGTGTGATTATGGACGGAAACTGAATCACCGAATAAACATCAGCGGAACCTGCAAGAAGCAATAAATAATCAACAACAAAACAACAAACAACAAAACAACAACACATTTCACATCAAACAATGAGTAAAAGTTAAATCTATCTATCTATCTATCTATCTATCTATCTATCTATCTATCTATCTATCTATCTATCTATCTATCTATCTATCTATCAGTCTCTGTCTGTCTGTCCTGTCTGTCTGTCTGTCTATCTATCTATCTATCTATCTATCTATCTATCTATCTATCTATCTATCTATCTATCTATCTATCTATATATATATCTATCTATCTATCTATCTATCTATCTATCTATCTATCTATCTATCTATCTGTCTGTCTGTCTGTCTGTCTGTCTGTCTGTCTGTCTGTCTGTCTGTCTCTATCTATCTATCTATCTATCTATCTATCTATCTATCTATCTATCTATCTATCTATCTATCTATCTATCTATCTATCTATCTATCTGTCTGTCTGTCTGTCTGTCTCTATCTATCTATCTATCTATCTATCTATCTATCTATCTATCTATCTATCTATCTGTCTGTCTGTCTGTCTGTCTGTCTATCTATCTATCTATCTATCTATCTATCTATCTATCTATCTATCTATCTATCTATCTATCTATCTATCTATCTATCTATCTATCTGTCTGTCTATCTGTCTGTCTATCTGTTTGTCTGTTTATCTATCTATCTATCTATCTATCTATCTATCTATCTATCTATCTATCTATCTATCTATCTATCTATCTATCGATCTGTCTCACTCCATCACTCCACCACTCACTCCATCATTCAGTCCATCACACACTCCATCAGTCACTCCATCACTCACTCCATCACTCCATTACACCATCACTTCATCAATCACTCCATCACTCCAGCAATCTCTACATCACCCCATCAATCACTCCATCACTCCATCAATCACTCCATCACTCCATTAATCATTCCATCACTCACTCCATCAACCACTCCATCACTCACTCAATCACTCCATCAACCACTCCATCAACCACTCAATCACTCACTCCATTAATCAAAACATAAATCCATCACTCCATCATTCACTCCACTAATCACTCCATTAATCACTACATTAATCACTACATTAATCACTCCATTAATCACTACATCACTCCTTCACTCCATCAATCACCCCATCACTCACTCCATCACTCCACCACTCACACCACTCACTCCACCATCAGTCCATTACACCATCACTTCATCAATCACTCCATCACTCCATTAATCATTCAATCACTCACTCCATCACTCACTCTTTCACTCCAACAACCACTCCATCTCTCACTCCATCACTCACTCTTTCACTCCAACACTAATTCTTGGGAACCAAAACTAGAATACAGCTAGAAATATTTTTAAAATAAAGTTAAAATATTTTAAGATTAACATGAAGATATTCTGAGAAACATATTGTATTTAGAAAAACGTTTCACCATTTCAAAATAAAAAAAGATGTGAAGGATTTGGTGAAAAATAACTTTATCTTAAAATTAATGTATTAATTTATAAATTTTATATACATTTTTATATGTTTTATATTATAATTTTTTGTTATATTCATTTTGATGTTGAAATTGATTTAATAAGAAATGAAATCCTGTGTTTTTGGTGCAGCAGTACATAATACACAGTTATAACACACAAAAGGCCTCTACAGGAAATGTCAAAGACACTGATGATGATTGAAGATGTGACTTTTACAGCAGCGCCGGCACTGCAGCCTCGAGATCCCCAGAAAATATTACGCTTTAATTCTCGTATCATTACCACTTTTATCTGATAATCTGTTTGTATTTATTTCATTACAGAATTAAGATTCATTAATGTTTACGACTTCTGCGCAATTTTACATCTGAAAGTGTAAAAGTCATTTTTGGGTCTCGGTGAACAAACAGGAGAATTCAGTGGTGTTTATTTGAGGTATTTTATTGAGGTATTTTTATAAATATGTTCCTAAACAGCTTTAATAAACAAATCCCGCAGTATCACAATTACTGATGATGAAATCTAAAACGATCAAATATTTACATTATTCGGAAGGGTGCCAATAATTATGGCGCCGGCTGGCACAAGTGCGAACAACAGTTTATAAAAAAAAAAACAAAAAAAAAACAAGAAAAAAACTATAATAATAATAATTATATAAATAATATAATAAAAAAGAGCTCATTGTCTTACAGAATATAACATTTAAAATCCCAGAATACAGAATATAACACTTAAATATATTATTACATTTTTTTAAATTAACAAAGTTGAAGATTTACATTAAACAAAAACCTTTATCACATTAATTCAACCAAACATCCCGTCAATAGATTTAGATAAATATATATTTTAAATATATAACATTTTAATTTAGCGACGTTTATTATTATATAAATTTTTTCAAATCTAACAATGTAGCAAAAAAAAAACAACAACAGTATAAATATAATCAAATAAAAATCTTTTTTTTAAATATAAGAAAATAAACTATGATAAAATTAATTATTAGTAGAATCATTAGATTATATTCTATTTTATTATATTATATTGCATTAAATATTAACTTATTATGTGAAAGAGGATACATACAAATATTATTATTATTATTATTATTACTACTACCAATAATAATAATAGCAATTAATAATCATAATAATTCATTATTGTTATACAATAATATTCATACAAATACTTTAATTGAATTTTAATTGAATTATAAATAATATGACAGACATTATTCATCACCGTTTCCACCTTCATGTTTCTTCGTGCTCTTTTTAACTCACACGGCTTTATTTATAAATATAGTTTATAAAATTAATTTAATTGAACTTTATTGATGAACGATTTACAGGTAAAAAAAACAAGTCATCATCGAAGCTACTCGGTTGTTTATTAAACAACAATAATCGCGCCTGGTGTTGTGTTTATTATTCCTGGTTTAATAAGGACGCGGCGCTACATAGCGACAGGTGTAATATGTAATAATGTAATAGGAAAGGCAGATAAACACCGGGATGGGTGATGTTCTCACCCTGTATTGTGTTTTGTTCTCAGACTCACCAGACACACAGGAAACACAAAGACATCCGAGCAGGACCACGAGATGCTGCATGTTCCAAAGCACATCACACTCTGATATCACACAGAGCTACGGCTTTATCACACACACACACACACACACACACACACACACACACACACACCTCATAGAGCAGTTAGACGATAGATATTATTAAACCACACTGTGCTGTACACACGTTCACTCACTGAGCCTCAAACTCACCACAAAACAACTCGTCTTCTTGTTTATAAGCTTCAGTGAAACACCGTAAACAATCTTTTCCTTTTTTTTGCTTTTAAGGGCCCCGGCTTTTAAGGGCCTGGAGTATTGTGCATTGCTTCAGGGCCCAGACTGACATCTTAGTGTTGTTGGGTTTTGAACCAACAACCTCCTGATAGAAGAGTGTTTATTCATCCCATTTACATTAAAGCACAGTGAAATTGTTTCTTCACATCTTGTGTTCTGGAAGCTGGAGTCAGGCATGATACAGCGCCCCCTGGAGCACAGAGGGTTAAAGGCCTTCCTCAATCACCCAAGAGAAAAGTACAGAGAGAGAGAAAGGTAGAGAGAGAGGTAGAGGAAGAGAGAGAGATAGAGAGGGGTAAAGAGAGAGAGGTAGAGAGAGAGAGAGAGAGAGAGAGATGTAGAGCGAGAAAGATGAAGAGAAAGAGAGAGCGGTACAAAGAGAGAGAGAGAGAGAGAGAGAGAGAGAGACAGAGAGAGATAGAGAGAAGATGAAGAGAGAAGAGAGAGCGGTACAAATAGAGAGAGAGAGAGAGAGAGATACGAGAGAGAGAGAGAGAGAGAGAGGAGAGAGAGAGAGAGAGGTAGAGAGAGGTACAAAGAGAGAGAGAGAGAGAGAGAGAGAGAGAGAGAGAGAGATAGAGAGAGACCTAGATAGAGCGATTCTGAAAGGATCCGAGAGAGTATAAATATCGAGAGTAGAGGTCTAGAGAGTGAGGTAGACAGAGGTAGCTATATCGTTATAGCCCAGTTGCGCTCGGTATCTATAGCGAAGACGTGCATAGATCCTTAAAGCAGAGAGATAGAGGTTAGAAAGAGTAGAATATAGAGGTAGAGAGGTAGAGAGAGGTAAGAGAGAGAGGTTATATCAGGTTATACGTCGAGGTGTAGAGAGAGATATAGGTCGAGAGAGAGAGAGAGAGAGGTAGACAGAGTAGAGAGAGGTAGACAGAGGTAGAGAGAAGTAGAGAGAGAGAGAGAGAGAGAGAGGTTATACCAGGTAGAGAGAGGTAGAGGGAGAGAAAGAGGTAGAGAAAGAGAGAGAGGTAGACAGAGGTAGAGAGAGAGAGGTCGACAGAGAGAGAGAGAGAGGTCGACAGAGAGAGAGGTAAAGAATGAAAGAGAAATGAAAGAGAGAAAAAAAGAGAGTCAATGGATTATTAATAGTGTAAAAGTATCATACAAATAGATAGACAGACACACAGACAGATAGATAGACAGACAGACAGATAGATAGATAGATAGATAGATAGATAGATAGATAGATGGCCATTTGATGTGTTCAAATAAGACAGAAAGAAAAAACGAAAAAAGAAAGAATAATAGCACACACTTGTTTCCTAGGGGGCGCTGTTGTAAATAGTATCATTGTCACTCTGTATCTTTAGTTTATGTGTGGATTGTTTATTTGTTGTGTAAAAGTAACAGTCGTGTTAAATCGCTCAGGAAATAAACACTCTGTTTGTGTTTACACTTTCAGCAGAGGAAGCTGAAAAATCAGATAAACACAAATGCTCAATAAACACACTTACAACTTATTGTTTTATGCAAATTCTTGATTGTTTTATGTTGACGTCACCACTTTTGTTATTTTTTTTAACAGTAATCATGTACAGTAATGTACAGTAATTTCAGTTAACTTTATTTATTTATTTATTACATTTTGTATTTTTGTATACACTATAACGACTGTGTGTTCTTTAATTATATAGATAATTAACTATTCTATCTATCTATCTATCTATCTATCTATCTATCTATCTATCTATCTATCTATCTATCTATCTAATCTGTCTTAATGCCGCATTTAATGCGCACATTTAATGCAGCACACACACACACACACACACACACACACACACACACACACACACACACACACACACACACACACACACACACACACACACACACACACACGAGATGTCGCGAGATTTCTCCGTTTTCCTCCCGCAGACACTTTACTCTGCGCGCCGTGAACGCGCACGGATAGGCGAAGCGCGCTCCCGCTCGCTCGGCCGGTCTCGCTTTGCCGCAACGCACCGGGGTGACGGACGGACGCACGCGCGCGCTCCCAGCGACCTGACACACGGGATTTATACCGTCATATTAACACTCCATTTAATAACCACGTTAATATTCATTATAACGTCACCATGATGTCACTGGATCTGAACCTGCACGTGCTTACGAAGGAGCTGTCGGTGTATCTGGAGAACCAGGTTCGGGTCGGTGGATTCCTGGGCTCCGGGGTCGGACTGGCGCTCGCGCTCGGATTCGGCGCCGCCTACGCCTGCTATTACTGGACATCTGTAGCCAAGGTAACATCTGGATGATGGTGGAGGTGGTGTTAGGTGGTGCTATTAGACTTTAGTGGTAATGGTGATGTTTTATTAGTGGTGATCTTTTATTAGTGGTGGTGGTAGTGTTTTATTAGTATTTTTTTAGTGTGTTGTTTTATTAGTGGTGATGTTTTATTAGTGGTGATGTTTTATTAGTGGTGATCTTTTATTAGTGGTGGTGGTAGTGGTAGTGTTGGTGATGTTTTATTAGTGGTGATGTTTTATTAGTGGTGATGTTTTATTAGTGGTGATGGTGATGTTTTGTTTTATTAGTGGTGGTTTTATTAGTGGTGATGTTTTATTAGTGGTGGTGATGTTTTATTAGTGGTGGTGGTATGTGTGGTGGTGAGTGTTGGTGATGTTTTATTAGTGGTGATGTTTTATTAGTGGTGATGTTTTATTAGTGGTGATGGTAGTGGTAGTGTTGGTGATGTTTTATTAGTGGTGATGTTTTATTAGTGGTGATGTTTTATTAGTGGTGATGGTAGTGGTAGTGTTGGTGATGTTTTATTAGTGGTGATGTTTTATTAGTGGTGATGTTTTATTAGTGGTGATGTTTTATTAGTGGTGATGGTAGTGGTAGTGTTGGTGATGTTTTATTAGTGGTGATGGTAGTATTAGTGGTGGTGATGTTTTATTAGTGGTGATGTTTTATTAGTGGTGATGTTTTATTAGTGGTGATGTTTTATTAGTGGTGATGTTTTATTAGTGGTAGTGTGGTGATGTTTTATTAGTGGTGATGTTTTATTAGTGGTGATGGTAGTGGTATTATGGTGGTGATGTTTTATTAGTGGTGATGTTTTATTAGTGGTGATGTTTTATTAGTGGTGATTTAGTGGTGATGGTGTTGGTGAGTGTTGGTGGTGATTGTGGTTATTAGTGGTGGTGATGTTTTATTAGTGGTGGTGATGTTTTATTAGTGGTGGTGATGTTTTATTAGTGGTGGTGGTGGATGTTTTATTAGTGGTGGAGTGGTGATGTGGTTTATTAGTGGTGATGTTTTATTAGTGTGGTGATGGTATTGGTGTAGTGTTGGTGATGTTTGATATTGGTGATGGTGTATTAGTGGTGGTGATGTTTTTGTTGGTTGATTAGTGGTGATGGTTTTATGGTATTTGTTTTGTGAGTGGTGATGGTTTGTGGTGATGTGTGTGGTGCCTGGATTGTTATGTGTGTGGGTGCTGGTGTTGGTGGTGCTGGGTGATTTATGGTGGTGGTTGGTGTGTTGATGATAGTGGTGGTGATGGTGGTGGTGGTGGTGGTGGTGGTGTTGGTGATGGTGGTGGTGATGGTGGTGGTGGTATTCGTGGTGGTGAGTGGGGTGATGTTTGTGGTGGGTGCTCGTTTATGTGGTGGTGATGGTGGTGGTGATGGTATTGTGGTGTGGTGATGTGATGGTGGTGGTGTGGTGATGGTGTGTGGTGATGGTGGTGATGATGATGATGGTGGTATGATGGTGGTGCTGGTGGTGTTGGTGGTGGTGGTGGTGGTAGTGGTGGTTAGTGGTGGTGATGGTGGTGGTGGTGGTGATGGTGTGTGGTGGTGGTGTTGGTTGGTGTTGGTGGTGGTGGTGGTGGTGGTGGTGGTGATGGTGGTGTTGGTGATGGTGGGTGTGGTGATTTGGTGCTGGTGGTGATGGATGGTGGTGGTAACTGTGGTGCTGGTGAGTTGGTGGTGATGTGTTGGGATGGTGGTGTTGTGGTGATGTGGTGGTGTGATGTGGTTGATTGGTGGTGGGATGGTGGTGTGGTGTATTGATGGTGCTGTGGTGGTGATGGTGGTTATGGGTGGTTGGTGGTGGTTGGTGGTGGTGTGGTGGTGGTGGTGATGATGTGGTGGGTGGTGGTGGGTGATGGTGGTGATGGGTTGTGGTGGGATGGTATGGTGATGGGTGATGGTGGTGTGATGTTGGTGAGGTGGTGGTGGGTGGTGGTCTGGTGGTGTGTGTGTGGTCTGTGGTGATGGTGTGGTGGTCGGTGTGATTGTGGTGGTGTTGGTGGATGGTGTTGGTGGTGGTATGTGTGATGTGGGTGGTGATGGTGTGTTGGTCTTAGTGGTGGTAATGGTGATGGTGGTGGTGCTGTGGTGGTGGTGATTGCTGGTGGTGTGTGGTGATGGTGGTGATGGTGGTGGTATGTGGTGATGATGGTGGTGGTATGTGTAGTGGTGGTGATGGTGGGGATATGTGGTGGTGGGTGGGGATGTGGTGGTGGTGGTGGTGGGTGGTGGTGGTGGTGTTGGTGGTGATGGTGATGGTGGTAGTTGTATTAGTGGTGGTAATGGTGGTGGTGGTGATGGTGATGATGGGGGATGATTTGGGTGGTGGTGGTTGTGGTGTGGTGGTGGTGGTGTTGTGGTGGTGTGGTGGTGTTAGTGGTGTTATGGTGATGGTGGTGGTTGGTGGTTAATGTGGGTGGTGGTGTGGTTGGTGGTGATGGTGTGATGGTGGTGATGGTGGTAGGTTGGTATGTGTTGGTAGTGGTGGTTTGATGGTGGTGATGCATGATGGTGGTGGTGATGGTGATGATGGTGATGGTGGTGTTGGTGATGAGTGGTGGTGGTGGTGATTGGTGGTGGTAGTTGGTGGTGGTAGGTGGTGGTGGTGGGGGTGATGGTGATTGTGTGGTGATGATGTGGTGGTGGTGGTGGTGGTGGTGGTGGTTGTGGTGGTGGTGATGTGATGGTGGTGGTGGTGATGTGGTGATGTGATGGTGGTGGTGGTGGTGGTGGTGGTGCATGGTGGTGGTGGTGATGGTGGTGATGGTGGTGATGGTGATGGGATGATTCTGTATATCACATGCAGGAAGGTCATGCAGTGTTTAAACAGCACCAGCTGGTCTCGTGGGACGTACCGGTGATGAATGTACTTGGAGGAGATTTTACAAGGCCTGTACACACACACACACACACACACACACACACACACACACACACATACACACACACACACACACACACACACACACACACACACACACACATTATCCACTATTCTTCTAATTGTTATTATTATTTTTTTTATTATTATTATTATTATTATTATTATTATTATTATTATTAATCCACTTCTTATACTTCTTCTTATTATTATTATTATTATTATTATTATTATTATTGTTGTTGTTGTTGTTGTTATTATTATTATTAAAGGCTTTACATCCCTCTATATAAGAGTGATCTAAGTCCTGAATGTGGTCCAGAGCTCACCAGCAAACCGTCACCTTCACTTCTACACCTTCATATATAAAAAGATCAGGTTGCTTAGTAACAAGCAGCTGATTGGCTCCAAAAATATTCGGACACACTGACTTTCCCCCCAAACACTCTGCATTACACATGGTGTCAGTCGTGGAAGATCTACTGCTATAAACCTTCCTTCCTTCCTTCCTTTATCTTCTACAGCTTTATCCGATCTTCCCTCGGGTCACGGGGAGTCTGTGTCTATCTCAGGCGTCTATGGGCATTAAGGCAGGATACACCCTGGATGGAATGCCAACACATCACACACACACACACACACACACACACACACACACATTCATACACTAGGAAAATTTTCCAAGGTGCCAATCAACCTACCGTGCATGTTTTTGGACCGGGGGAGGAAACCGGAGAACCCGGAGAAAAACCCCCTGAGGCACGGGGAGAACATGCACAAACTCCACACACACATGGCCGAGACGGGAATCGAACCCGGACCCTGGCGGTGTGAGGCGAACGTGATAACCACTAAACCACCGTACACCCTGCTATAAACCTGTAGAATATAAATAAATGTGAAAGCTGATCGAACCCCAGACCTTCATCTCACATATATCAGTATCTGACTACTTTGTGGTGTAATGACTCTCCACACAATCTCCACACATCTAGAAGAACATCTTGCCAGAAGATATAGAATGACTACTCTACTGAATAGAGAGTTCCTGTGGAATCTGATGATTGGAAATGAGTTTGAGGACAGGTGCAGTGGACAAATGCCCCCCCCCCCCCCACCACCACGAAAAACATGGGATTGGGGATAAAAGCACAAGTCATGAAAGCACTTCTACATTTCAGTGAGATACCTCTAATGTTCTCACAACATCTGATGGGGTAACAAGACTCATGCAGAATGGACCAAACAGCAGACCTTTACAAAAGTGTATTCCGAGATAGACTATCATCTAGACTGCTATTTGTGGACACATTAGAGTATAAGATGAACTTTCTGAACATCACAATGAAACATCGCTATCTCCGCAAGATTTTGGGTAGAACTTCTTCCAAACATATGGTAGATTACTATTTGCCCTCTATCTTTAGCGGAGGCGCAATCCTAAATTTACAGAAGCAGCCTCCAATCGTGACGATGCCCCCACCAGGCTTCACAGACAATATTCACAGGCGTATTTGGGGTCCCTCTTGGTTTTCACCAACATGTAACTAAAATGATACGATCTGCCCATCGCTAAGATCTCTAAGAGGGTAGGAAATGTGTAGTGAGATGTTACAGCGCCACCTTCAGTCCAGGAGAGGTCGTACATGAAGACTAAGCCAAAGATTCTGAAGGTGTCTTTCTCTGTCTCTCTTGCAGAAACCAAAGCTTGTATCAGGAGGGAAGAAGTTCTATGAGTTTCTGAAGGAGAATTGCCCCGTGGTGAATGAGACATACTACCCCCCTTTCTGGTGCTGGGAGAGTCGCATACAGACTCTCCTCCGTCCGTTCGTCACCGCCAAGCCCTGGGTCTCCTACAGGAAGTAAAGATTTTCATTCGTCTTCTACAGTAGGATCACTGTTCATTATTCATGGTGTCAGAAATACACACTGTCTGCCTGAATGCCTCCTGTGTTAGGGGTAGCATCAGCGAACAGGGGGCAGGAGAACTCGGTGGATATAAAAGTATACACACTTTTGTTACATTAGTAGGGGGTTGGTGAAGGAACAAAGATACGCCAGATGTTCCTTTCAGCTCCTATAGTGCCTCTATCATCTGTTTTGTAGGGTGGACATCAGTGGGAGAGGGGAGATATACACTTACAGTATTTGGTTCCAAAGCTTCTGAATCCTAGTTACAGTTCCAAGCTGCCACTCCTGGGCCCTGGGGCGAGGCTCTTGACTCCATAGATGTATGAATGAGTTGTGTAAATATAAGTTGCCCAGGATCAGTCAATGTAAAATCCTCTGTGATGCTCATGCTGGTCCTCCATTTACTCAACCTCAAGATGGATCATTACCCTTTAATTCAGGTTTATTCTTTATGCTGAAAATATGATTTTACGATTTCACCTCGGTTCCACACAGCGAGCTTCCGTAGTTCTCCGCCTCCCGACCCCGTATTACACTTGGGGAAATACCAAATGCAACATGGTGCTGCTCTGACCAATCCGAAGTGCTCGTTTCCAAGAGGGGGCGGAGTTTCATCAATAGAAATGTTTTGGGTTTGCAACTTCAGACGTTCAACAAACCAAAACCCCACGGTAACGTTTATCTAAAGTTTGTAAAGGAAGCAGCACGATTCATTTATTCCAAACAGAACCGGACAAACCCCCAACATGACAAACCCTAAAATACCCACTACAAACGGGTACAAATAGTGACATTTTCCCCCCACTGTATCCAAAATTCAGTGAGATCCTGTATGTTATTTAAAATGTAAAAGTTGAGAAGGTCTCTAGAAGGTGGTCAGAATCGCACAGAAATATCTGGTCCTTCACCCTTATCCAGAATCTCTCGCTAATACGGCTGAGCAATGCAGGCTTACGGGTCTTGCTCAAGGGACCAGCAGTGGCAGCTTGGTAGGTCTTAAAGTCTTAATCTTCTAATTTGAAATCCAACAACTTATTCAACGAGCTACAACCTTCTTCTTTATGGGTAAAGTTTTATATTCTCTAAGTTTGTGAGATCAGAATTTGGTAGATGATTGTGGATGAGTCTTGGATGAAACATGCCATGGTCCTTGTTGTTTTAGAACAGTGTAAAGATGGAAAATGTGACAATACAAGGTTCTGTATTAAGCCCGTTTCCATTCTGTCCTGTCTTGTTTACGTGTAGCTGCCCTGGAATTTGATTTATCAGTTCTTGTTGTCCATGGCATCATAACATATCCCTGTGAGGATAAGAAGCTGGAGTCAGACAGCACCCTGGAGTTTAAATGGTTAAGGGCCTTTCTCAGGGGCCCCCTGAGTGGCAGTTTATTGATACTGGGACTTTAACCCCCAACATCTGATCACACTGCTGCATGGATTGCTATTGTTATTGTGATCCATGCTTCTTTGTAAGGAACTCATAGAGGAACTGTTTGTGGATATAATCTGATCTGTGTAGAAGATCCAGATGAAGGGCTGAAGGTCGTGTGGTTCTGTAAATCAAGGTCATCCGAGTTGAAGTGAGAAACCCAAGAGAGAATGGCTTTTGTGTGCTGCCTGGTGATGTCATCTACTGTGTGTGTGTGTGTGTGTGTGTGTGTGTGTGTGTGTGTGTGTGTGTGTGTGGTGTGAAATGGATCCTGATTCTCTACCAAGAAAACAAAGACTGTTGGGTGGGAAAAACCGACAGAGCTGCTTTACATGATACCCTCATCCCTGTTCATCTTCTCTAATTAAAAAATAATTATTTACTGGTAATTGGTTTTCATTACCGTGCTCCAGTGCGCCACCAAAGCCTGTCCCACAGGATGAAAATGCCCGAGCTCCATGAAGACCTGCTTTCCATGTGTTGGAAGTGCTTGGAAGATCTCCTGCTTTTTCTCACCATCCTTAGTTGTTAAACTCGGCACTATTTGAATAAGCAAAATCTCCACACAATGTTATACAGTTGTTTTGGAGTGTAGAGTGGAGTGGAGTAAAATTACCACCATGTGGCCTCGAGATATATATATATATATATATATTCAGAAAGATCAATCAAAGAGCATCTGCACCAAAATAATCGAGACATCATCCTTTTTTTTCATATGGTTTGTGGGAGCTGCTGGATTCAAGGCGAGTGGTGAGTGGAATCGAAATGCTGATGTAATTAGCATCTCTGCTTGCCAGTGTGTGTGTGAGTGTGTGTGTGTGTGTGTGTGTGTGTGTGTGTGTGTGTGTGTGTGTGTGTGTGTGTGTGTGTGTGTGTGTGAAGGAGCGAAAAAGAGAACAGTGGCTGATCTCAGACTGTGTATTCAATACCTGCTCTGAAATTACACACTGGTTCTGGCTTCATGCAGACAGCAAACCCAATCTGATTCTCCAGCCTAGCATACAGAAAGCTGCAGAGCGCAGATCGATCAAAATGCAGGGTTCCTGAACCTGCAGCACTCAAAGACAGAGAACACAGAGGGCATCGAGGGGACAGAGGGCATCGAGGGTACAGAGGGCATCAAGGGTACAGAGGACATAGAGGGTACAGAGGACATTGGGTGTATAGAGGGCATCAAGGGTACAGAGGGCATATAGTGTACAGAGGACATAGAGGGTACAGAGGACTTTGGGGGTATAGAGGATGTAAAGACTAGAGAGGGCAGAGAGGACTCAGGGGGTGAAGTGTAGAGGGTACAGAGGCTGTAGGGTAGAGGGTATTGAGGTTACAGATGGTGTAGTGTAGAGGGTATAGAGGGTGTAGGGTACAGGGTATAGAGGGTACAGAGGATGTTAAGGCTAGAGAAGGCACAGATGACACAGGGGGTGAAGTGTAAAGGGTACAGAGGGTGTAGGGTAGAGGGTGAAGAGGGTACAGAGGATGTAGTGTAGAGGGTATAGAGGGTACATGGAATTTAATTTACAAGGTACAGAGGATGTTAAGGCTAGAGAGGGCAGAGAGGACACAGGGGGTGAAATGTAGAGGGTACAGAGGGTGTAGGGTAGAGGGTATAGAGGGTACAGAGGTTGTTAAGGTTAGAGAGGGCAGAGAGGACACAGTGGGGGTAGTGTCAGAGTACAGAGGGTGTAGGGTAGAGGGTGTAGCGGGTACAGAGGATGTAGTGTAGAGGGTATAGAGGGTGTAGGGTAGAGGGTATAGAGGGTACAGAGGTCGTTAAGGCTAGCGAGGGCAGAGAGGACACAGTGGGGGTAGTGTACAGGGTACAGAGGGTGTAGGGTAGAGAATGTAGAGGGTACAGAGGATGCTAAGGCTAGAGAGAACAGAGAGGTTACCAGGGTTACAGAGGGAATAAAGGGCATATATGGTACAGAGATTACAACAGTTATAGATGGTACAGCGGGTATAAATGGCACATGGGGCATAGATGGTACAGAGGGTACATTGAAAAGGAAGTGTATACAGAGGGCATAGAGGGTGTTTCATCAACACACTGCTCAGACGTGTTTGGTGACACGTGGCAGGCGGTACAGGGCCGACGTGTGACGCTGTATTTTTCTGCATTGTGTGACGATGGATATTTCTGTTTCCAATTTGGCTGCAGTCCCAAAGTGAGGAGGAAGAAAGGGACAGAGAGAGAGAGGGAGGGAGGAGGAGGGAGGACTAGAGAGAGAGGGATGGCAGGAGAGAGGGAGAGATGGAGAGAGGGATGGTGAGTAAGAGAGAGAGGGAAAGACTGATGATGTCAGTACTCAGCGCAGGTTGGCTGAAGGCCGTGCCAGATTGCAGTCTCTCTCTCTCTCTCTCTCTCTCTCTCTCTCTCTCTCTCTCTCTCTCTCTCTCTCTCTCTCTCTTCTATCTCTCTCTATCAGTGCTGACTGTCACTGTTTTCATCACTGCATAACATTTATCATTTCTCCAGTTCACTGAAGTGCTTTATACTGCACTTTACTTTATATTACACCCTGATCAGTATGAATGATGGATTGTGATTGGCTGGAAAGATTTCAGGTGTAAATCGTGGATTGTGATTGGCTGTTCAGGGATTTAGTATTTGTTTTGTATTCTGATTGTGAATTTGTCATCGATGTTCAGTTTAACAGCTTTCGGAACCTTCTGAGATGCCTTCAGAGCCGTCACAGGAAAATTACCGTACATGGAAATTGTCCAGACCCCCGAGTTCTTCGCAGACTTCTGTGGAAAATATGTTTCATATGGACAAGCTGTTCGTGTCGTCATGACGATCTGTCGATGGATCTGAAAGGATTACAGATTTCTTGTTTGGGTTCTACCATTAAAGCATATTTTCAGACATTGTGTCCTTCAGCAAATCAGAATATTTCCAGAGTGAATTGTGGACCAGCGTGTTCCGTCCAGATCATGTTTTATAAGAGACCTCCAGCAGAAATTGAGATTTAGAGGTTTTTAAGCTTTTAAACAGATCAGCGTTCAACTCACAGTGTGAATGACAAAGCTGCTTTATGTAACACACTATTTCTGAGATAAATATCCTGTGTTTCGCATTCTGTGTTACTTATAACCCTGTGTGTGTGTGTGTGTGTGTGTGCTTCAGTGAGCTTATCAGAGCACCAGATGGAGGTCAGATATCTCTGGACTGGTTTGATAATGAAGAAAGCCCATCTCACCCTGACTCCTCCACCCGCCCCACTGTCCTGCTCTTGCCCGGTTTGACCGGAACAAGCCGCGAGTCCTACATCCTGCACATGGTCCAGCAGAGCCGAGAGCTCGGATACAGGTGGGGTTACAACCCATCACCACTCCAAAACTGACTGACCGCTTCAGAACCAGCTACAATTCCGCTGATCTGATTTGTACACACACACACACACACACACACACACACACACACACACACACACACACACACACACACAGATCAAATAATGCTAGAAATAAACTGCATGTTTTTCCGATTCACGATTCACACCTGAACCTGTTTCAGCCAATCACAATCCACTATTCACACCTGAACTCTCCTTCCAGCCAATCACAATCCACTATTCACACCTGAACTCCTTCCAGCCAATCACAATCCACTATTCACACCTGAACCTCCTTCCAGCCAATCACAATCCACTATTCACACCTGAACTCCTTTCCAGCCAATCACAATCCACTATTCACACTTGAACTCCATCCAGCCAATCACAATCCACTATTCACTCCTGAAACCCATTCCAGCCAATCACAATCCACTATTCACACCTGAACTCCTTCCAGCCAATCACAATCCACTATTCACACCTGAACCTCCTTCCAGCCAATCACAATCCACTATTCACATTTGAACTCCATCCAGCCAATCACAATCCACTATTCACACCTGAAACCCATTCCAGCCAATCACAATCCACTATTCACACCTGAACCTCCTTCCAACCAATCACAATCCACTATTCACATTTGAACTTCTTCCAGTCAATCACAATCCAGCATTTAAATCCAGTGTTAAAGAGTACAGTTA
>JACRUU010000017.1:1354329-1384329 GCA_030449085.1 Kryptopterus vitreolus
TAAATTCCTCAGGTTTTTAATGTTCCAGGGTTTTCCCCACATTCTCCAGGTTCCTCAGGTTTCCCAAGTTTCCCAGATTCTCAAAGTTCTCCAGGGTTTCCAGGTGCCCCAGTTTCTCCATGGTTTCCAGTTTCCGGGGGTTTACCAGATTCCCCACTTATCTATATTCCTCAGGCTTTACATATTTAGGTTTTTCAAGTTCTTCAGGTTGTACCAGGTTCCCCAAGTTTACAAGTTCCCCAGTTTCTCAAAGTTCTCCAGTTTCTTCAGGGTTTCCAGTTTCCTGAGTTTTCTCAAGTTTCTTAAATTATCAAAGTTATCCAGGGTTTCAGGTTCCCCAGTTTCTTCATGGTTTCCAGTTTCCTGGGGTTTCTCAGGTTTTTACATGTTTAGGTTGTACCAAGTTTCCAAGTTCCCCAGTTTCCTCAGGGTTTCCAGTTTCCTCAGGGTTTCCAGTTTCCTCAGGGTTTCCAGTTTCCTGAGGTTACCATGATTCCCAGATTCTCAATGTTCAGATGTTTTTATTCTCCTGCACAAAACCAATTGAGTGTATATTTTTTTACCCCACCACTGCACATCTCACCTTCTAGCTGGTGCCTGTCACAGCGCAGCAGAAATGTTTTCTCGCCTCTGTACACATTCTGCTGTCCTCATTAACTCCCTCCTCGTCCACCCCCTCCACCCCCTCCCTCGTCCTCCACCCCCTCCCTCGTCCTCCACCCCCTCCCCCTTCCCCCTTCACCACACTGAATGAAGTACGGTATTCTTTCTACAAACTCAGCATCTGAGCATGCAGGACAGAAGAGCTGGCCCAGCATCCTGCCTTGTACAAGGACTCCCCGTACACACACACACACACACACACACACACACACATTATCTTCAGAGCACATTCATCACAGCATCATTTTTGTCAACCTTCATCACAATGTTCGATTGAGTGTTCTCCAGCAGACCTGCAGTGGGGTTAAGGCCAGGACCGACTCCTCATGCTCTCCGAACCTCATCTCGGAGTTAATAGTGTTTCTCCTCCCTTCACTTCAGGATAAGATTCACAGGAATCTTATACACATGATGTTATAACCTGCTCATGACCAACATCCAGGTCTGTTTTATTTTACTGCTGCACGATGTTCCTGAAGGACCCAAGTGCACTTCAGTAGGGAATAGGGAGCAGAAGATGGAGCGCCGTTGAGGCCATTCTGAGGATTTTGGCCAGTCCTGACAGCAAGAAGTGCTTTATATACTCAGGTTCTCCAGATGTTCCCCAGGTTACATAGTGTCTCCATGTTCTCCAATCTGTCATGAAAGAAGGGCTGCTAGTGCAGGTGAAGATTTTGAACCCTGTCAGTTCTGACAGCATGAACGGATTTATATACTTATATTCCACATGTTCTCCAGGTTTTTGATATTCCCAGCGTTCCCAGGTTCTCCAAAAATGTACCAGGTGTGTGTGTGTGTGGGGGGGGGGGGCATTTTAGCTCAGGAGCCACACTGACTTTTAAAATTTGATAGACGAGGCCGGGCCCAGCACCAGATGCATACATATCAAACATAAACATATAAAAGGCAGTAATGTTAATACTCAATGCATCACGGTGCTTAATGCGCCATCTTGTGGAACTTCAGGGAATTACAGGTCAAGGTCAATGCAGTCATAATTATGTTATTTACATTTACAGCATTTGGCAGTTGCCCTTATCCAGAGCAGCCTTGCTCAAGGGCCCACTAGTGGCAACTTGGTGGTAGTGGGATTTGAACCGGTCCCGAGTCCAACACCTTAACCACCTCCCATGTTATGGTTTGATTTGGACAATTCTGTACTGATCTTCAGCGGGCCGGATTAAATGGACCAAGGGCCCGGATGTGTCCCTAGGGCCGTAGTTTTCCCACCACTGCCTTAACCTGGACCCTTTAATGAAGGTTGTTAGAGCACTTCTTCAGTGGGGAATAGGGAGCAGAAGCACTGAGGATTTTGGAAGCTGCTGACAGCAAGAAATGCTGTGTATAATTATGTTCCCCGGTTTCTCTTCTTCAGGTTCTCCAGGTCAATATGTCATGGAAGGATGGAAGCGGACGCATCTTTGTATCTCCTTGATATGAGCACCAGTTCCTACACCAGTTTCTGTGTTTGAGCCGTCGATGATATACACAAATGAAAACAATTCTTTAATGGTTTACAGATGATGATGTCTGTAGTGGAGAACCCAGATATGAAGCGCCACCTTCTTGTCCAGTCGTTCTCCAGTTTGAGTTTGTAGGCCTGGCTTTGCCACAGTGCTAACGCTGGTGTCTCTGCAGGATGATGCTGGCGAACTATCTGGGTCGTAAAGGTCGCACCACCTGTCTGAGGGGCGTTGTGGTGTTCTCGGCCGGCTGGGACGTGTTTGAGTGTACGGCTTCCCTGGAGAAACCTCTCGACCGCTTTCTCTTCAACTCCTACCTCACCAGCTGCCTTCAGGCCTCCGTACACCGGTACACCACGATGCTCATGAGTACCCTAGCCTAGCCTAGCCTTGTCCAATCAGGACCAATCAAATCAAATGAACATACTCTTGATTGTTGAGAGTACTTAACATTTCAGAGCAAGCCTTCTTGTGTATTCTGTAACGCAGGGGCCCCTAATCTACTTCCTAAGGGCCCCCCCACATTTAGAATGAACATCTAACTAATGACAGGGACATACTAAAGAAATGTTTTATCCGTGTGTTTTACTGATATCATGGTTGATCGCTGGAGCTTCTGTTTTGCACTATCATTAGTAGAGCGGACTCTAGAGGCGAATCACTGACACTGCATGCTCCTGGTTTTTACACCTGATACTTCTTGCTATATTCTATTTATTATTTAGAATGTATTTGTTCTACGATGTATTTTATTCAGCACTTTTTCAGTACTTTTTTAGTATACAATAATTGAGTGTTCCTCAACCTAACGATCTAGTTATTAGCATAGCTTAATTATTTGTTCGATTCACCCACTAACCATAAGCAAGAATTAATATGAAAAAAAAGCATGGTAAGAGTAATAATGTTTTTTTTTACAGATTTAAAAAGTAACGCTTGTTTGTCTGTAGAACAAAATAATAAACAAATCTCACATTAGGAGGGAATAAAATAATACACAACTAGACATGGGATATTTCCTGAAGAAAATGTGAGTGATGTTTGCCGATACAAACCTCGGCTCTGGGTGCGACCCCATTACAGCCTGGACCAGTTAATATTTAACGTTGATGTTCATTTTCTATGGTAAAAAACATCCGAACAGCGGAGTGTCCAAATGTTCCCCCTTCATCTGTATGGGAAGGAATGACGCAGAATTCCCGGAATTCTGACTGGGTCTGGGGTTCGAGAGTCATATGATCACGACCTACTCCACCTACGCGTGGATATGTCAAATGTGCATGTCGGGCAAACACGGGCCGAACTGCAGAGCCCAAAATTTTCCCATTCGTTCTCTATGGGACCGGAATGTCACGGATTTCCCAAAATTCCGAACTTTTTTGTGTGGGATTCGGGAGGTATATGATCGTGATCCACTCCGGATCCCCTACGAGTGGATTTGCCATATGTGCATGTCGGACGCTCACAGGCCCGAACTGTGATGCACCAAATTTCAACCTCATTCATTTTCTATGGGGAAAAATTCCCGCTTTTTGGCCCCGGGTTCGGAATTCCTCAGGGTGATTCCTTATAAATGTAATAGCACACCTCACACCATCAAGACGCACGATATGAGGTATGATTCGTGGGGATCGGATAAAAACTGCGGGACGAGTTACGCGCCGAAAATTTGACCGAAGCGAGAGAGAGATTATAATAGTGATGCTTTTGCACACGGCACTAATAAACTGATGGTGGTCGATTTTTGCGAGGGGGTGAAAGGTAGTCACGCTGGCACATGGAGTTTTATGTTAAAAAAATAACGAGGCCCTCATACAGTAGTTTGGGGACCCCTGGTGTATCGTATGAACGATACAGGGTTTTTATATTCATGTTCATTTTTCCTACAGACACAGACCTGTACTGGAAAGGAACTATGATATAGACCATGTGATGAAGGTAAAACCTACATTTTTATCAAATCTTATCATCAAATAATCAAACCCTTCCTCCAATTATTATTATTATTATTATTATTATTATTATTATTATTATTATTATTATTATTATTATTATTATTGCATTCTCTTGTTATTCCATTTCAGGCCAAAACCATCCGTGAGTTCGACGAGCGATTCACCTCGAAAATGTTCGGCTACCCGACGAACGATGATTATTACCGAGACGCGAGTCCCATCCACAAGCTGAAGTCTGTGCAGGTCCCCATGTTGTGCTTAAACGCGGCCGACGACGTTTTCTCGCCCAATCACGGTGAGGGGCGTGTGTGAAACCGCATCCTTTATTACATACACATCCATCTCTCTTATATTCTTTGTTTTTATAATATAATTACATTTTATACTTCACCATTTAAGCTCTATATTTCTATTTTATATATTATTATTATTGCTTATTTCTTATTTATTTTATCTAGCCGTAGGGAATTGGGGGCTACGGTGGTTTAGTGGTTAGCACGTTCGCCTCACACCGCCAGGGTCCGGGTTCGATTCCCGTCTCGGCCATGTGTGTGTGGAGTTTGTGCATGTTCTCCCCCCGTGTCTCAGGGGGTTTTTTCTCCTCCGGGTTTTTTCTTTTTTCCGGGTTCTCCGGTTTCCTCCTCCCGGTCCAAAAGCATGCACAATAGGTTGATTGGCACCTTGGAAAATTGTCCCTAGTGTATGAATGTGAGTGTGTGTGTGTGTGTGTGTGATGGGTTGTGATGGGGCATTTAATCCAGGGTGTATCCTGCCTTAATGCCCATATGCCCACAGACTCCTCGTGACCCGAGGGAAGATTGGATAGAAGATGAATGGATGAATGTAGAGAATTGTATCAGTGTAATAGAAAAAAATCTGGTCATTGCTGCTTCCTTTAGTCGCCGCATCCCTTAGATAAATGTTACAGCGGGTTACAAACCCGAACCGTTTCCATACGACGGATGAAACCCCGCCCCCTCTTGGAAACGAGTTCTTTGGATTGTTCAGAGCACCGCCATGCTGTATTTGGTATTTCCTGAGTGTAATGCGTGGCGTAACATCGATTTTTTCAACATCGACATAAATCATAAACCCTAATTAATCATTAATGATGATTATAATCTCCCAGTTCTAGGACAGAAGCAACAAAAGTGTGTATAAAGTGTGTGAATGTACAGCAGGTCAGTGAGATGATTGGTGTATGAATGGTGTATCTTAGAAAGTCTAAACCAGGGGTGTCAAAGTCAAATGGACGGAGGGCCAAATAAAACATTTTGCTACAAGTCGAGGGCCGGACTGTCCGAATGTTAATTGAAATCAAAATTTGACCTACCTGAAAACCTAACAAATATATTACGATTAGATAAATAAAGTAATATTTTCTTATGACTCTGTCAGTAATTTTTAATTTTCAACAGGCTGGCACAAAAGACAAATATGTCAATACAAAAACACCTCATAACATGAACATTAAATGAACAAAGTGATATTATTCAAGGCACCATCAGCTATATTTTCTCATTTAGCAAAAGTGGGCTGAATTTAAGCAACTTCAAAGAAATAAATAATATCAGCAATTTTTCTGCCATTCACTCCACTGATATATATATATATATATTTATTTATTTTATATATATATATATATATATATATTGATATATCGGGTATATATATATATATATATATATATATATATATATATATATATATTATTTTTTTTTTTTTTAAGTACAAAAATCTATGAACCAGAAACAAGACTTTCTTGAAGGAAAAGTCATGATGTGCAAACAATGTGAAAACAAATATTATTTAACTTTTAAATAATTTAAATGTAGCCTTTGTTCCATGTCTATATTCTCGTTTTTGTCTGCGTGTTTTGTTTCATGATGCCGTCTCAGATTATACTCTTTCATCACCGCCACACTTTCTCCACACAGAAGGCACACGGGTTTTCCAGTGACGTCCGTGAACATGTACTCAGACTCACACCTTGTTTGAAACCCCCGTTTCTCAGTGTCCACCTTCCGTTTTGCCATTGTTGATGAGTAGGCTTTTTGCTGTTATGCTAATGACCGCTAATAAATAAGGAAAGGAAGCCGCCTCTCGCTCGGTGCGTCACCGTTGCATTGTGGGAAATGTAGTTTTGGTGCGTACATAATATCTGCGGGCTTCTGGTTTGCTGGAGCCCGCGGGCCGGATCTAATAATAAATTAATATCATCACGCGGGCCAAATAAAACCCACTCGCGGGCCTGATTTGGCCCGCGGGCCTTGGCTTTGACATATGTGTTCTAAACCTTTCACCATTTAAAATAAAATCTACTGCTGCATCAAGAAATAAAAAACACAACAAAGGAAACCCAGAACTGTAGTTTCACAAACACACACACACACACACACACACACACACACACACACACACACACACACTTCTCAGAAGACTTGGAATTAATTCTGAAATTCTAAAATCTCACTGTTGGAGTATAAGCAGAATAAAGCACTTTATTTATGGGAAAATAATCATATTTGTTGGATCTGCCACCGCTTTAACAGCATGCATGTGTGTGTGTGTGTGTGCGTGTGTGTGTGTGTGTGTGTGTGTTGCAGCCATCCCCATCGAAACGGTGAAGCAAAACCCCAATCTGGCCCTCATCATCACCTGCCATGGCGGCCATATTGGATTTCTGGAGGGTTTCTGGCCCCGTCGCAGCACCTACATGGACCGAGTTTTCCGGCAGTTCGTTAAAGCCATCGTTGAGAGAGGGAACGCGTTAACAGACCGAGCGAGCTAACACGACGACCGCCTGCTCGGCTACAGCGCCCCCTACACCCAGGAGCAAAAAACAACAACAACTACTGTATCTGATCGAGACGTTGGCTCATGGCTTCTGATCGCTCAGCCTGATCACCCTTCCATCACACTTAGTTTAGATATCGATCCGTGTGTGTGTGTGTGTGTGTGTGTGTGTGTGTGTGTGTGTGACTCTTAATTCAGATTGAGAGAACATTACGTTTTCATTATACTGTGTATATTTTTAAGTGCGCTCTTTTGACCAATGGATCAACTGGAAATTCAGATTCCCGCGTAATCGTCCTGTAATCGTCCAATCGGCTTCCGCGGGTTTTTTTTTTCTTCTTTGTAAGTGTTTCTCACTTCTAAATTTGGCAAACACATGAAAACATTGAAAACGTACAAATTCTGGACACTCTGTAAACGCACTCGAGGGCCGAGACACTCGAGGGTCGAAGAAAACAAAAATGATATGCAAATTAAATTAATTATTAGAAAAAAATAAATATAAGAAATAGTTCACAAATCACTTAAATTTATTGTTAAAATTATACTCGTAATATTTTAAAAATAGTCGATGGATTCAATTATATTTATTGTTTAATGATGTAAATTAGGTTGAAAAAAGAGCAGGATTTTAATTATTTCATCAAGGAAAAAAAAATCGAAAATCTAGCTTTCATTGCTGTTAATTTTTTTTTTATCATATTCAGAACAAAAATGTAAATGTTATGAAAAAAAAAAAAAAAAAAAATAAATAAAAAATATATATATATATATATATATATATATATATATATAATCATCAATAAATTAAAAAAATAATAATTTAAATGACAATTAAAAAAAAAACATGAATAGAAAAAAGAATAAAAAATCCAGAATAAAAATTTGCACAATTTAATTCAATACAATGCGATGAAATAAAACTACATTTTTGCAAGGAAAAAAAAATTCCAGAATTGACATAAAGTTTAACGATAAACATTTTAATGCACAATTAATTTTGTATTCATTTGAATCACTTTGAATAAGAGCAGGAATGGGACGGGAATGGGACGGGAATGGGACGGGAATGGGACGGGAATGGGACGGGAATGGGACGGGAATGGGACGGGAATGGGACGGGAATGGGACGGGAATGGGACGGGAATGGGACGGGAATGGGACGGGAATGGGACGGGAATGGGATGGGAATGGGATGGGAATGGGACCGTTGCTCCTGGGTCTCAAAAACATTGTGAGGAAAATATCTATAGTAATGATACTGTATTATTTATTTATTTATTACATAAACCCCCTTCATTTACACACATGGGATAAAAATGCGAAATGAAGCTGGTCGTTGGTGTATGGAACATCGTGGACCTCTGATCTAGAACATCTCAGTTCTCATTAGAACCCTTTCGGAAAATGCGTTTGATAGGAAATCGGTGTGTATATTATAAAGTCGTACACTATATGTACAAAAGGTCGTAGACTCCTGAGCGTGGATCAGAATGAACACTTTATAATGAACTCCATTCTTCCTGGTAGATGTTCCTCTAGATCAGGGGTGGGCAATTATATTTTCCACATGAGAAGGGCCACATGAGAAACCTGAGGTGTGTTCGTGGGCCGAACCAACAATGACGTTGAACGTAACTTATGTTGAATATGAATTTTTTCCTCTTGTAAAGAGTGTTAAATATCATCATGTTCATTAGGCGACCCACTATCCTTAAGAATAAGGATATTCTATTTAAGGAAAAGAAACAACAAAAAAAATGGCTGTATTTTTCCTTCATTTTTAACACTGAACATACTCCAACAACGTCAGCGTTGCTGTGTGGTTATACATTCGTCTCGTGCGGCAAAGAAGCCGAAGCAGTTCAGCGGGCCGGATTAAAAGGACCAAGGGGCCGGATGTGGCCCCCGGGCCGTAGTTTGCCCACCCCTGCTCTAGATTGTGTGGAGATGTAAAGTCTATAAGGGGGTTTGGAGATCTTTCATTCCATCCCATGGAGAAAAAAAATGATCGTGATCCACTCCGGACCCATACGAGTGGATCACGATCATATACCTCCCGAACCCCACACATGTTCGGAATTACGGGAAATCCATGCCATTCCGGCCCTATAGAGAACGAATGGGGAAATTTGCCGCTCCGCTGTTCGGCCGTATCGACGGATCCACTTGTCCGGGGCGACGAGGACATCGCACTGATATGTCACTTTTTTGGCCCGGGACGAATTTTAAATATTAAACGGACCAGGCTCTAAGGGGGGGTCGCATCCCGAGGTTCATATGGCTGGATGAAGGTCGGGCGTCCCGATACTGTTGTACATGTAGTGTACAGTAAGATAACGAGGTATTTGGGATACATCGGTGTGAAGTGTCTCGCTTTTAACACGTTTATCTTATGAATGACTGAAATCAAATCCCTCCATCGTTCCCTTCTTTAATCGAAGTCGTCGGGCGATTCAAACACCTTCCCGAACTCCAAGACCAATTCAACGGAAAGCAAACGTGAGCCACTTTGCACGTTAAAAAATACGTTACAGCAGACCCGATAAAACGACTGTTTTAATAATATAAAACAAAGACGAAAAAAAACACATAAATATTGCCAAAACGTAGCACTGAACACAAAACAAGCTGGCGAATGTGTTATAAACAGTTCTTATGAATTATTCGCATTCATTTAGCGTTAAATATAGCTAGCTGGCTAGCATTGCACTGAAAGATCGTCTTCGAAAATACATACGTAGCGAATTAGCCGCCTTGCTCGTTAACGTTACCTTAATAGCTGAAACTCAAAACGGTGTCACAGGTTGAAGGGGCGGGGCTTGACGGGAGGGGCGGGGTTTGAGGAGAGGGGCGGGGCCAAGCTGTAAATCCCGATCCGCACTTTATTAAAAAAAAGAAAACGTACGTTTTTGTTCTTATAAGAAGAAAAAAAAAAGGGATTTTGTTTTGTGCTTGTAATGTGAACGCTTTGATTACACTTTTGATTCGTTTCCATGTTTAGTGTTTTAGAGAGAACAGATTCCGGAGAATCCGATTCTATTTGTGCGTTTTCATCGTAACTGAAGTAAATGTTTCCAGTTTTTTCCCCCGTGGAACGTTCACGCGACATCCTTCATCCGATCCGAAACACACGGAGATCTCCGAGCCGGAAAGTGCTGGTGTGGATTTTGTGGCTTTGTTTGCTTCGTCTCGTCTGTAGATCCGATCACGTGATCCCAGATTCCCTGTATTTAACGTGAGGGAGTCTCCTTCAGGTCTGCTGGATGGATTCATCTTCCTCCTGCTTTTCTTCAGAGTGTTCCTCACATTTCTTCCTCTACACTTTGGACCCCAATACTTGACCCAGTCTATCTCTCCATTATCTCTTTTTTATCATTTCTAGTCCTAGTTTCCTCCTCCCTTCTTCTCATCTTCTTCTGAAACCCATCATCTCCCTCCACTGTCTCTCTATAGCATTCAGTATTTCTCATCTGCATCTCAGTCTCTTCTCCATTTTTGTTCTCCACCTCGTCTCCATTCAGTCCCTTCATTTACACACATCACATGGGATAAAAATGCGAAATGAAGCTGGTCGTTGGTGTATGGAACATCGTGGACCTCTGATCTAGAACATCTCAGTTCTCATTAGAACCCTTTGAGAAAATGCGTTTGATAGGAAATCGGTGTGTATATTATAAAGTCGTACACTATATGTACAAAAGGTCGTAGACTCCTGAGCGTGGATCAGAATGAACACTTTATAATGAACTCTGTTCTTCCTGGTAGATGTTCCTCTAGATTGTGTGGAGATGTAAAGTCTATAGGGGGGTTTGGAGATCTTTCATTCCATCCAAAATGATCGTGATCCACTCCGGACCCACTACGAGTGCATCACGATCATATACCTCCCGAACCCCACACATGTTCGGAATTACGGGAAATCCTTGACATTCCGGCCCTATAGAGAACGAATGGAGAAATTTGCCGCTCCGCTGTTCGGCCGTATCGACGGATCCACTTGTCCGGGGCGACGAGGACATCGCACTGATATGTCACTTTTTTATCTCCACCTCTATTCTTCTCTATTTTCTTTGCATTTTCTCTCCAGTTCTGCCGATCGTATCTCCATCTCTTCTCCATTTCATCTTCTCTGTATTTCTTCAATCCTTTTCAGTCACCTTTTAGTTTTCTTAAATAAATATAAGAAATAGTTCACAATTCACTTCAATTTATTGTTAAAATTATACTCGTAATATTACAAAAATACTCGAATGACTGAATTATATTTATTGTTTAATGATGTAAATTAGGTTCAAAAAAGAGCAGGATTTTAATTATTATTTCATCAAGGAAAAAAAAAATAGAAAATATAGCTGTTAATTTTTTTTTTATCAAATTCAGAGCAAAAATGTAAATGTATATATATTATATATATATATATATATATATATATATATATAAATCAATTTAAAAAAAAAAACAATAATTTAATTTAATTGACAATTTTTAAAAAAACGTGAATAAAAAAAAGAATTGCACAATTTAATCCAATACAATGCGATGAAATCAAAATAAATTTTTGCAAGAAAAAAAAGAGATTTAATTATTTTTTAAAAATTCCAGAATTTATATAAAGTTTAACCATAAACATTTTAATGCACAATTAATTTTGTATTCATTTGAATCAGTTTGAATAAGAGCAGGAATGGGACGGGAATGGGACGGGAATGGGACGGGAATGGGACGGGAATGGGACGGGAATGGGACGGGAATGGGATGGGAATGGGACGGGAATGGGACGGGAATGGGACCGTTGGGTCTCAAAAACATTGTGAGGAAAATATCTATAGTAATGATACTGTATTATTTATTATATAACCCCCCCCCCCACACACACACACACACACACATCCCCAGTTCCCCTGATTGTATCTCCATCTCTTCAGCCACTTACAACTGAGCAATTGAGGGTTAAGGGCCTTGCTCAAGGGCCCCACTAATGGCAGCTTGGTGATGGTGGGATCTGAACCTGCGATCTTCTGATCTTCTGGTCCAAACGCCAATGCATTAAAAAGCGAGCTCCCACCATCCAATAAAATAAATTCCATTTTATTTCATATTTATTTATCATTTCTTCATCTCCTCGTTTTTTTAACCTCGTTTTCTCCATTTATTTTCCATTTCTTTTGCATTTTATCTCCTCTATTCGTCTCCATTTCATCTCCGTCTTCTCCCTTCCTGTCTCTGTCCTCAGTGACGCCAAGTCTCACCATTTAAAGTTCTTTCCTATTAGAATTTTGTTTGTTTGTTTGTTCTGCACGTCTCCTCGTATTTAATAAAAGAGCACGTTTTCAGTAAAAGAACAGTAAAATACAGTAACACTAATCCGACCTCGGAATGGTTTTACAGCAGAATTCCGGTTTCTCCGCACTTATAGAGAGAGGAACAAAACAAGATGGCGGCATTTTCCCTGCTAGCACGGCGCTAAGCGCTAACGACCCTCTTCTAAAGAATAAACTAAAAGATGTTCTGGCGTGGCGATGATGACGTACGCCAGAAGGTTTTAACATCACACACTCGTACTAGTTTTCCGCTTTACCAAAAGTATGTGGACACCTGACCATCGGAATGCACCCCCACCCCCTCCCCCGACTCTACATTATTCCTGCCGTTCTCTTCTAAGAAGATGTTCTAGTCGTGGAGATTTGCATCTCAGATGGACGTCTGTAAATATCGTCAGGTCGTCACGGAGACGAGACGTGGTGAGGAGGGTAAAGTTACACCACATCTTCATGGAGCTGGAGTGTCATTTCATATCATACACAGTCTGGTGTCCCAATACTTTTGCTCAGTAGAGTGTCGTTCGTTTCGTGGCACGACGACGGACCGCATCGACCTCACGTTACTGACGGAGAAGAATCCCGTCATCCACGACGTCACGCAAACGCACTTTTCTTTTCCACCACCAGGGGATTTTTTTTTCCTTTTCTACATTTGTAAACATGTTCAGCAATAAGGAGAAACGTGGACGGAGATGAAGCCTATGCACAAGGACAGGACGCGGAGAATTTGTGCATTCGCCCTCGCTAATAAACGATGGGATTCAAAATTCAGACTCGTCTTTATTCCGCGATGATGAGTTTTTATTCAGAGATGATTAGCGAGTTTTAGCGCCGTGTTAAATTAATACATACATATATTTTAAAAATAAAGGTGTAATATTTAAAGAAAAAAGTCGATATATTTAAAAAAAATAAAGTTCGAAATATTTTGAGAATAAAATTTAAATATTAGGAAATTCATTCAAAATATAAAATAAATAAAAATTATTTTTTTTGCAAATATTTTATGAATAAAGTTGTGATATTTGAAAGAAAAAGTCAATATGTTTAAAAAATGAAGTCAAAATGTTTTAGGAATAAAGTCGGAATATTAACAAAAATCATTTCATATATTTTTAAAAAATAAAGTATTTTGAGAATGAAGTTAAAATATTAGGAGATTCATTCAAAATCTAAAATAAATCAAATTCAAAATTTTAATATAAAGTCAAAAGATTTTAGAAATAAAGTCAAAATGTTTTAGGAATAAATTTGTAATATTTAAAGAAAAAAGTTGATTTATTTTAAGAAATAAAGTCAAAATGTTTTAAGAATAAAGTTTAAAGAAGTATTTGAATTAATTTTCATTTTTACTTTAACGTAATATAAAAAAAAAAACATTTTTGAGAATAAAGTTAAAATATCCGGAGATTAATTCAAAATATATATATAAAAAATGTAATATTTTGAGAATAATGTTAAAATATATATATAAAAAAATAAAGTTAAAAATTTAGGAGATTAATTCAAAATATAAACACTTTAAATAAAGTTAAGAAATTTAAAATCGAAAGTTGTGAAATTTTAAGAGTTTATTTTTTAGAGCCGTTTATTTTTTTTCTTATTCAAATTCTTGTTAAAAAAATGTATGTAATATAATAATGAATACATAAACTGATTAATGAGCTGTTTGAATATGCATTAGGGGGCGTGGCCAGCATCATTTCAAATGAAGGATATGAGAATGTGTAAATGTGTTTAAAATCCCGCTCGAAGCCTTCAACGTCACAACCAACACACTCATCACTGAACACTTAAACTCACACTCCTCTATATGAACTGCCATCTGTCTATCTCTCCATCCGTCCATCTCTCCATCCGTCCATCTCTCCATCCGTCCATCTGCATGCTGATCAGATTATATTCGTGCAGAAGCGTCGGATCAGCACAGAGGATTGGAGTTACAAGAAAACTGAAACGATGCTGGTGAGAAACGCAAAACTGGATTGATCTCTCGATCAAATACACACACACACACACACACACACACACACACACACACACACACACTTAATCTGACACATACACATGTACATAATTATACTGACACACACACACACACACACACACACACACACACATATAGTTATTAATCTGACATGTACATAATTACAGTGACACACACACACACACACACACACACACAGAATTAATCTGACACACACACACATGTACATAATTACACTACACACTGACACACACACAACATACAACCGACAGATACTCTGATGGACACACACACACACACACACACACACACACACACAATTACACTTACACACACACCGACAGTTACTCTGATGGACACACACACACACACACACACACACACAATTACACTGACACACACAAACACAGACAGCTACTCTGATGAACACACACACACATAAACATATGTACATAATTACACTGACACACAAACACACACAGACTGATACGCTGATACACACACACACACACACACACACACACACAATTATGCTGACACAGACACACACACACACACAATCACAGATAGCTACTCTGATGAACACACACACACACTCTCACACACACACACACACACACACACACACACACAATACAAAGACAATCTACACACTGACACACACACACACACACCCACACTTTCTCTGACACTCACACAGAAGCACACATCCAAAGTTAATCTGACACACACAGTCACACAATTAATCTTATACATTAATCATATACATAAAGTTACACTGAAATACACAAACACACACACACACACACACACACAGAGTCACTCTGGTACACACTGTTCCAATCCTCGTGCCACTGGAGTAGGTGAAAGGTCATCAGACTCTCATTGGGATTGAGTGTGAGGTTATAAATACACTTTAATGTGCCAGAGTTTACCACACACACACACACACCACCCTCGCACACGCACACGCACACACACACCCACACACACACACACACACACACACACACACACACACACACACACACATGTTGAACTGACAAAGTAAATGACCTCTGTCCCAAAAGACAAGGTTCTTTTGATTGAGTAATTACAGGTTTGAACTTGAACTTAAGCACATGTATAAGTGAATGTTTAAGCCACGCCCCCTGTACGATAATTCCACATGTGATTAATCAGCAGTAGAATCTCGTTAACATCACGAGGAGCTACAGGCTGACCTTCAATACGGACAGAGAACACCACCTGTCAACACTCATTCTCATCCTGGAGATGTAGGTGGAGAAATCTCCATCTCCAATAGCGTATCATAGAGAGGCTCTCAGGGGGGGGGGGGGGGAAAGGGGGCGGAGCTTCACCAGCCTGTGAAAGACTTTCAAATAATCTTTGTTTATTAATCTTTCAGAATGACAACGAATTAGAACGTTTGAGAATTTACAGGACACAATAACTTCCAACATTTCAAAGAATCTGGAGACAGAATTGGATTGTTTGTGATCTCCGGGCCCTCAGGGGCCACTGCTATTAAAACAGTGATGACGTGATGTAATGGAGATCACTGCACGGGATCATGAGCACCTCCAGAAATCATTGTTCTCCATGTGGTCCTCAAACGCAGGTTAAATTTATAAAGAAGAAGTCATGCGTGAACATGATCCAGAAACACCTCCATCCTCTCTGGACTTTTCAGATCTACTGAAGGAAAACGGGTCAGATTCTTGTGGACACCACGTCCTCCAGGATAAAGAGGAGAGGGAACATCTGGCTTGTTCTCAGTAATCTCTGATAGTTCTGGGAGAACATTAGTAGCTGTGGAATGAGCAGCTTGGACATTTTGGAAAAGTTCCATCAATGCTGAAGGCCATCAGCTGGTTTTAGATCCAGAAAAAGGTGTTTATGAGGGAAGGTGTTGTGGATGTGAGGAAGGAACTTGGTAGTAGTAGTATGGAGGTGGTAGATTTTAGTGGATTTTGCCTCTGGACCAGAAGATTGCAGGTTCAAATCCCACCAACACCAAACTGCCACTAGTGGACCCTTGAGCAAGGAGCTTAAAACTCTCAGGTGTAAGTCCCTCTGGATAAGGGCGTCTGCCAAATGATGCAAACGTATTAGATGCAGTTGAGAACTTTCACCATTACATCATCAAACAACAAACACAACAATGGAAACCAAGAACTGTCGAGCAGCTTCAACCCTGTTTCACACACATCCGGGAGAACATTCATTCATTCATTCATTCATCTTCTACCGCTATATCCGATCTTCCCTCGGGTCACGGGGAGCCTGTGCTTATCTCAGGCGTCTATGGGCATTAATGCAGGATACACCCTGGATGGAATGCCAACCCATCGCAGGGCACACACACTCCCATTCACACACTAGGGACAATTTTCCAAGGTGCCAATCAACCTACCGTGCATGTTTTTGGACCGGAGGGAAACCGGAGAACCCGGAGAAAAACCCCCTGAGGCACGGGGAGAACATGCAAACTCCACACACACATGGCCAAGACGGGAATCGAACCCGGATCCTGGCGGTGTGAGGCGAACGTGCTAACCACTAAACCACCGTGCCCCCTATCCGGGAGAACATTCCTCTCCCAAAGCAGTCGGAATTCTTCCCCTCAGTTCCCAGATGTATAGAAAGTGTTAAATGGTGGTTAAAAAGATAAAAGTGTTGAAGGACCTGAAGCATCGCATTAATACCACTTTATTATTACATTCAAAAGTTCCAGCAACAACAACAACAAAAAAAAAACAACCCAAAAACATTCCATTGTTATAAGTCACATTATCAAACCCACAAACACACGGGCAGATCCTGAGGTAGAGCACAGAGACGATCCAACATTCACAAGCAGACTTTACACTCACGCAGGAGATGGTGTTTCAGGAGGGAAGGAAAAGATTGTGAGAAGCAAATTGCATAACTCATGTCACTTTGAAAACACATTCGAGGGGTCGCGATGGAAATCCGTCCAGACGTTCCGTCATCGTCTGAATCAACTTCATTAATACATCTCATCTCAATTCGAAAACCGGTTCAATCCGGTTTACTACACATCAACAACAACAACAACAAAAAAAAGATTATTGACTATTTGACGCTTGGCCAAGTTTATAGTGCAACTTCACCTCCTTTTCTCTTCAAATACTCACGGATCGACATGGTTAGCCAGATTGCTAATCGACGATCCAAAGATAAATAAATAGCGTCGATCCCGCGAAAAAGCGGGACCTCTTACTTTTTAAATAAAAAAAAAACACTGGAGAGCAAGTTCTTAGGTAGGTTCCTCGCGCCTCGGAGAACAAAAAGCCGCCGGTTCTCCGAAAAAAAAACAACAAAAGCTACAAAGATTTAATATATATTAATCTCAGCATTCCATAAAGTTTTTCTTGACATCCAAAATGGCCGACCCCGAATCCCCACCTCGTGCTAAACCACCTCGTTACAAAAAGAAAAAAGGCTACGATGAAAGTCCACCCCTTTTGTTTACACCGAACACCCATCCTGAAATAAAAATATAGAAAATAAAACATTTATTTCATGTGATTAGAAAAGGATTGCATTTTTAAACGTAATGCTAACCGCTACGTTGGATTAGCTAGTCCGCTAGTCATCCTTCATAACCATTACATGTTGGTGTTGCTTAGTAAAGCTGATGGATGGGGTGATGGGAGGAGGTCTTCAGGTGAAGGCACAGGAAAGGATATTTGGCGTTTAGCGATAGGATTGTTTTGTCAGAGGAAAATCACAGACTCGCAGGAGACTAGCGGTCCATTAGCATAGCCGTCTGTAGCTCGTGAGTAGAACGAGTGTTGGATTGGTGATTTGCATCCAGCTGTGAGGTGAAGTCGTCTTTCTTTGGTAAGCAAACTCCTGGAGATAAGTGTCCTTCATGGGTCCATAACATTTAAAGAGAAAGAGAGATAAAGCACGATCGATCTATCAAGTCACAAAACACACCCTGAGAAACCTACATCCGCGAGGAAGGAAGGAACATAGACGAGATCCCAAAACTGGAGCCCGTGGCACTTGTGTCTCTCCGCGAGTCCTTTCTCTACACGGCGAGAACATTCTTCACAGTTAAGCATAAACATCTCCCGTATCCATCCATCCATCCATCCATCCATCCATCCTCATCCTGGTATCTCATGGTGCTTCAGGATGAAGAGGAAACTCCGGGTGTTTAAATGTGGCGTCCCGTGAGGAAGTAGAGCGGCCGGTCCTCGCTGCAGTTGGCCGTCTGGAACTCGTCCCGGAGCCGGAACTGCCACTCGTCCTCCAGCTCCAACCTCACGATCGTCTGGCGTAGAGAGCTGCGGTCCTGAGAGACCACACACAGCGTGGCACCTAGCATCACACACACACACACACACACACACACACACACAGCGGTTCATATTGGTTATATTGGGACAATAACCTTCACTTGACCTTGTCATGTTAACCATGTCAAGGCCACATACACACCATACGCAAGGTCGTCATCTAGCTCATAGTATTTATTTAATTCTATATCAAGGGTGGGGCAAACTACGCCCACGGGCCACATCCGGCCCCTTTGGTCCTTGTCATGTGAGGATCGGTCCCAGAATTGTCCAAATCAAATCATATCATAATTACGACTGCATTCATTTCACCTTGTCCTGTAATTACCTGACGTTCCACCAGGTGGCGCATTAAGCACAGTGATGCATTGAGTATTAACATTAATGTTTTATGTGTTTTAAGTTTGATATGTATGCATCTGGTGTTGGCCCGGCCCCGTATGTCACATTTTAAAAGTCAATGTGACCCCCTGAGCCAAAAATATTTGCCCCCACCCCCCCATTATGTAAAGTGTTTCACATTTGGTGAGATGTTGTGAAAAATCCCTTCAAGACATTTTTCTGAATAAAATCGTTTCCTAAGAATATTGTTAAAAATAAAAAGTCCAGCAAGATCTGTTTAATGGTTGACATGAGAGACGTAGTGGATGAGCTTCACCCATAAATAGCGACCCATGGGTAAGTCTTGAGTGACGCTTGGACTCGGAAACTTGTTCTAGCATGACAAAGCAGCTTCATGAAGATCTACTCTCCATACATCGGAGTGGAAGATCTCCTGACTTTAATATCACCCTTGTGTTCTTCACAAAACCTATTGGAACATCTTCCCAGAAGAGTGGAGCTTATTGTAACAGGAAATGATGACGTGATGTGGAATGGGATGGCCAACAAGCACAGCTTTGTCCATACAGTGTATGTTAAACGTGGATCTAAAAACTTCGGTGTTTGTGGTGAGGAACTGGTTAAATATACTGTCATATGATAAATACTCTGAGGGACATGATTCTCATGGACATGCTCAGAAGCATGAGGAATCTCCGGAACATCAACAAACAAGTGATTTTTATCATCCATTATGAGATTTGTAACAAATGAACCATTCTGACACTGGAGACTCCTTCCATAAATCTATCATGAACATCTAATTTCTTGAAGAAGCATAAGCTCTGGGTGAAAAGTATGATGTACGATGACCAATCACAATCCGGGACTGGAATGAAAAAATAACAATGTGTAAATGGAAAGGGGCGGAGCTTCACCTTTCAGGAAGCGGAATTTCTTCAGGAAGCCGGAAACCACGAAGGAGTCGCAAAGGTAGAGGAGAAGCCCGCTGAACACCACACCACTGTGGTCCAGGTTGACCGAGTGAGGCCTGGAGCTCATGTAACACACTGCCAACTTTAACACACACACACACACACACACACATGGAATTTAACCCATTATGATCAAGTTACAATACCATTACTTCCTTATAGATACATGCAGTGTGTGTGTGTGTGTGTGTGTGTGTGTGTGTGTGTGTGTGTCAGACCTGAGGCCCGAGGTCGAGGTAGGTGTCGATGGCGAGTACGGGGTGTGTGTAACTGTGTAGCGCGTGAGGAAACAGACGTGTGCTACAGCGCTGTAGGAACCTCTCGAGCAGGAGCTGAGCCGGAACGTCCAACATCGGACACACACTGTCCGGCGCACACACAAACTGCGAACTGGACACCTGGGAAGGAGACTCCATCGCCTAAACACACACACACACACACACACACACACACACACACACACACACACACACACACACACACAAACACACACACACACACAACACACACCACTACACACACCACACACACACACACACAACACACGGCTTAGAACACCCCTGAAATGCAAGCAACTAGCATGTCATACTAGCTATGAACCTGATGCTAATAATAAATGTTATTATTTTTAAATAATACATTCATTTTTACTTCAGAAGTTTTGAGAAATTAGTAGGAAATAGAACTTTTAATGAAATTATAATTAAACTGAATATACAATTACTTTAATTAACCTCCTTTCAGATACAAACTACTTGAAATACGTGTTTTCTGGCATCTTGCTAACATTGGAGTCTGTTGAAAAAGTTTATAATGCTAGTACATAGTCATTCTAATGTTTTATAATGTAAAAAATATGATAAAACCATAAATATTATATCATAAAAAATATTTTACCTCAGAAATGTTAGTAAATGACTGAGAATAGGCCTTGAATAACACACGGTAGTTGCAAATAGTTTATAATCTAGAATTTACCTCAGAAATTCAAAAACATGAATATACGATTACTTGAATTCACCTACTTTCAATTATAAACAACTTGAAATACATGTTTGCTAGCAATGGAGGTGCATTTTTTCTGAATATAAATTCTGATTTTCTGTTGAAAAAGTCAGTGTTTGAGTGTTATAATGCTATCACAGAGTCATTATAACATTTTATAATGTTAAAAAAATGAGAAAACCATAAATATTAAATCATAAAACTTCAAATTTACCTCAGAAATGTAGTTTCTGTAACACTGTAGTTACATTTAACATGAATTTTTCCAATTTCAACCTTTCTGTGGTTATAACTGATGCGTACAGTTTATAAGCTAGCATAAGGTCGACACAGTGACCATAGAAAAGATAAAGATCTGTGAGGGATGTATAAATTTACTTCAGAAATGCAGATAAATGATTAGGAATAGGCATTATACTGTTAGGAACAACACTGTAATTATATTACGTATTGACGTGGCGATGCCAGGACGAGCGTGTTCGGCTGTGATGAGTATTAAACCAATATTTTACAATATTATTAACAATTTTCTCTTATTCTCTTGATTTATTACTTTAATATTGATTTTTTTTTACTTTATTACAGTGCGGTTATTATTTAATATGCAATCAGTAAACTGAAAAACACTTATTATTACTACATAAAATAAAATAAATAAAGCATATGATTTTGCTTTATGAAGGTTGCATTTTATGAAACAATGTTGTAATCATTATCTTAGCTATTTTTAAAATTACTTTTAATTAATTATTTTTAGTTTTGTAATATAATTGCTACTAATACTTACTGTTATTAAAACTGTTGAATTTGTTGTGATAATTATTATGATTTTTTAATTAATAATATGAATTAATAACAATTCTTAATTATTTAATAATTCATTTGCTTACATTTTTATTTATATATTTACTATTGTTATTATTGTTATTATTATTATTTTCATTTGTTTTTTTTTGTTTTTATATTATTGTTATATTATTATTTTCATTTGTTTTTATATTAATAATTGTTTGAAACGAATAAAGGTCAGTAGGAACTTTGTATTCACTTAACAAAAGTAGATAAAAATTTCTGTAATTTTTCTGTATTTGTGTGTGTGTGTGTGTGTGTGTGTGTGTGTGTGTGTGTGTCTCACCGTGAGTTTGGGTTTAATGAGTGTGTGTTGGTTGCCTCCAGTTGGGATGTGTTTCTTCATGATGCTGAAACGGTTGAAGCGACACAGCAAGAGTCCGCTGCTGTTCACCCTCAGGTTAAAGTCCACCTCCTCACATGTGTAGCTGCACACACACACACACACACACACACACACACACACACACACACACACACACACACACACACACACACACACACAACATTGTTATATAATTGGCACTACGACAACACTACTATTTCTAATGCAGTACAGCAGCGCCCTCAAGTGGTAGATCGGAGTGTATGGTTTGTCAGGGCTAGAATGGTGGGTGTGTGTGTGTGTGTGTGTGTGTGTGTGTTTGTGTGTGTCCTCACCGGTTCAGGTCGTATTGGACGTTCTGTGTGAGGTCCACGTTGAGCAGGAAAAAGTCGTGAAGGTGGCATCGGCTGAAAGCAACCCCGAGAGCAGAGACCGAGGTTTTACTGCTCCAGTTCTTCAGTCCACACATGGCGTAGTGTGAGAGAGATGGAGTCGCCTCCATGTGCAGCACCACACTCTTCAGAGATACGTTACACACCTCCACTGAGCTACAGACGGAGAGAAAGATCATCCATCCATCATGCAAGATAATCAGCAGCTGAAACGGATTCTCCATCCAACTGTTTCTCCAACCTTCTCCTTCACACACACACTTTCATCAACGTCTTCCATCCATTCATCTATCCATCTCTACATCTATTACTTTCTCCATCCATCCACCCACATTTTTTTCCCAAAATCCGTTTTTTTCCCCATCCATCCATTCATCTATCCAATGTTCACCCCATCCCTCCTTCCATCCCTCTGTCCAACGCACCCGTCTCGGTTCTGGATGTGGGTGTTCCAGAGCACACACGAGTCGTCCATGATGAGAATGAAGGGCCAGACGTCCTGCCGCTGAACTCCGTGTTCCTCCTGCCTGTTCCTCTCCAGTTCCAGGTTGTGATATGAGAGTTCTTTAATCATGAAGCGAGCCGCTCCTGATACACACACACACACACACACACACACACACACACACAAACATTTTAATTTCATACACAAATGTGACATGACATGAAGGGGCACGGTGGTTTAGTGGTTAGCACGTTCGCCTCACACCGCCAGGGTCCGGGTTCGAATCCCGTCTCTACCATGTGTGTGTGGAGTTTGTGCATGTTCTCCCCGTGTTTCAGGGTTTTTTTCTCCGGGTTCTCCGGTTTCCTCCAGGTCCAAAAACATGCACAGTAGGTTGATTGGCAGCTTGGAAAATTGTCCCTAGTGTATGAATGTTTGTGTGAATGTGTGTGCGTGTGTGTGTGTGTGTGTGTGCCCTGCGATGGGTTGGCATTCCATCCAGGGTGTATCCTGCCTTAATGCCCATAGACGCCTGAGATAGACACAGGCTCCCCGTGACCCGAGAAGATCGGATATAGCGCTAGAAGATGAATGAATGAATGAATATGACATGAATTCTTATTTTCAGTGCTTGATATAGTAAGAAGCCACTAGGGGGCACTTGGAGCCATCACTAAACCCCCATAAGTAAAGTGCATGTCTAAGTGTAGGCTTTCACCTTCTTTGAATTTCTTACCAACTCCAGAGTTGTTGAAGATGGACGGGAGAACCAGCAGGACATGGTTGGGCCAAAACTTCCTGTACACTGCCATCTCATGCTGCTTCACTACCAGGATGTGGAGGTGTGGAGCCCCTTCCAGGGCATGGTGGAGGTTTAGTAGACCCAGATCCTGCCGGCCTGTGGTAGGGGTGAAGATGGTACTCTTTACACCATCCTAGAACAACAAAGCAAAAAGAAAGACACGAGAGACAGATCTAGTGAATAATTAGGGCGCTAACAATAACATTCAGAACCATCATCACACCTGATACCTGTGCTAGAAAGAATGGAGGTGACCTTCATATGGAGGTCTAAAGAGAGAAGTCACACCTGGTCTGAGAGGAGAGGAAGTCTCATGCTCTCCAGCTGGCATCCTTGCTGGCTGAAGACGAAATGGTGCTCTTTGTTCTTTGGGATGATGAAGTGGAGCTGGACCTCCTCACCGAGCATGGACGAGCAGAATGAGAAGGCATGGAAGGTGCAGTCGGAGAGCTGTGGACACAACATACACAGTTTGCTCCATAAGGTTCCAACTACGTGTACACCATGAACATCTTCAGTAATTGGAGCTACAGGAGCTCGTCTGTTGATATCCCACCCCCTAACTGGTGCCATGATGAGGAGATAATCAGTCTTATTCCCTTCACTGCTCATAATGACAAGGTTATAATGAAGAGACCCACCGGACGTGCAGGCCCGGGCTCGCTGTAATGATGGCACTGCTCACAGTGGTGAAATGCATTATGGGCTGCAAACATGCTGAGTCTTATAGACACGGTCTTCCTCGTCCTCTCACCACTCTCGTCATACTCCTTTCCTTTCAGTCCTGAATAACACAAACAAACACATGTCCACAATTACTAAACATACACTTAATAGGCAACGTTCTCTACACTAACAGGTCACATGAATGCCGATGACGTAATGTCAGCCCCGGATGTAAACACACCGTTTAATCGGGGTGAATTCCTGCCTGAATACACCGCGCTGCACTGCTTAAACTTGGCATTATGAGGGTTAAGCTCAAAGGCCATCTTCTGCATCTCTTCTAGGTCAGGCCAGAGTGGGCCACTGGACACGGGGGCATCGGTTTCTTTAGGAACGGCATCTTTGAAAAAACAGGTGAAAATGAAGAATAAGCCGGATTGAGAGGTGCTGAATTCGTTGACAAGCCTAATTTGTAAACACAATACAATTACATGTATGGATTGTATGGAAGTCGAACCTGATCTCGTACCTTCCTCCAGGTCTTCCTCGTCATAAACGTCCACCTCCAACAGCCGTATTAACATACGGAACAAAATCCGCAAAAACTGCAGGTAGGCACCCGTTTTACCCACCTAAAACACATACATATAGAATAATACCCACTGTTGTATACCTAATCAATACCCTGAATTTCCACTGGGGGCATATCAGTGTATAAATGGTTGCAGGTAGGGATCCTACCTGCGGTGGTCCGCTTAGTAAGAGCCTCCTTGGATGGGCAGAACCTGCAGCACTGTAATCAGCATGCTGTGTCCTCGCCTTCGTCCACTGCCGGTAATAGAGAGACTGTTTCGCAGCATCGCTTTGCTGAGAGATGGGGGGACGGAGTGCATTGATCCACTCAACATCGGCGTGAGGGAGGAGCCAAGCCGAGCTTGGCTGATCCACCGAGTCTGGAGCGAGGAGCCGGTATGCAGCACGGGATAGAACCACTGTACGGGCAAAGACGCAGGGTGGCGATTTACCACCGGCAGAGGACGTCTGAGTAGACTGGCTTGGGCGATGAGAACCGGGAGAGGTGGATGATGAAGATGAAGATAAAGAGGAGGAAGATAAGGATGAGGAAGTAGACCCGGGGCACTGGGAGTCACATTCCTGCTTGACATGATTAGGAGAGGAGCTGCTAGTGGCCAGGTCCGGGTGGGACGAGGAAACGGAACAGGATTTGTGAGACGAGTCAGGAACCACCGAAGAGCTGATGCCATTTTCTGCAAGGGAGCCTGAAGAAAACAGAGACAGACAGTTGTTGAAAGGGTGTCATGATCGGTCTATTGAAACATCTGGAGGAAGGGGTCTTACCAGAAGCTCGGGTTGTGGCACTGCTATTGCTTGGGGGTCTGTCCAGCTCCAGCTGCAATTCATCGCACTCCATTATCCCTCCACCACTTCTCTCTAGCTCATCCTCCTCTTCTTCCTTTAGTACCACCACTTTGTCCACCATGGTGTCCGGAATGACACCACGAGTGACGTAGGAGCAGGCCAACCCTACTTCCTGCTCCAGAGCAGTGCGGGTTAGAAAGCTGGAGTCAATCAGTCGCAGGTCGCAATACTTCAGAGACCTGTGAGGACACAAACACATACATCTATAACTTGCAGCTCAGTGGAATTGTCTCTTTGTGTGTTTGTGTGTGCACGTTTATACCTGGGAAATGTTTCGCCCAATGGGTCTTTCCCAGTGAGAATGACAATGCAGGGTAAATCTTCAAGATCCTCATAGGTGACAGGAACCCAGTCTTCAGTTCCACGCTGCCTCCAAGTCTGTATGCAGTTTGATTTCATAATCAGAAATGCACAATATCTTTATGATGGCAAAGACGGGATAATGTCGTGTGATACAGACCCTGAGCTGGGTGCAGAAGTGTGGTGCGAGGTTAATCTCATTCGTGGGGCCTCCCAGCACTACGGCAAACCTCCGCTCCAGTCCCAGCTTTTGTTGTGCCTCCTCCAGACGTTCCCGTGCAAGTCGGGCCAGCTGCATGGAGGGCACACGTACCAGCAGCATGTGCCCCCTTCCACCACGTCCTGTGCTGCTCATTACACCCTCCACCATGGCCAGCGTCTGCGGTGTGACGTGATCCCTCAGTGACGGGCACGCCGTCAGTGCCATCATGGCCTCGGTGTACTGCTGGATTAGCAGGTAGCTCCGGATCACCATGCTGTGCAGATGATGGTGACTGAAAGATGGGAAAGAGGATGTTTTACTTCCGAATTGTTGGGCATGTAGTTCGTTTGATTCTATATGACAATAATGTACATATTTTCATGTCATCTTGGGTTCTGACCGTTGGAGCAAAGCATTGACCATCCTTTCGAATGCATCGTCACAGCGCAGGATGGGACTGGAGACACCCCACTGCACCGAGTGCTGGTACTCCTTCAGCCCAAAATACACCAGGTCCTTCGATGAGATCGCCCCCTGCTGACACACATATATTCTCATTGAACACCTTGCACTAAGCTTAGTGCGTATTTGGACAGAAAGTGTTGATTAGGGAGCAGTTGCTTGTTGGACACCACTGATCCATTATAACTAATAGCAACGGGATCTAAATAAGGGCTCTCAGGATTTAAAGACACACTTCCACAGTTCCCCGTTTCCCTATGACTGTTTATAGCTGCTATAACTACTTACTGGAGCGTGGTTGCTGGGCCAGTGCACTTCATTGTGGATGCTGATCCTCGAGTGACACGACTGCAGTGTGAAAGGGAAGGACGTGACCTGAAGAAGCAGCAGATTCTCAGCATCTAAAACCTCCTGCGAGTTCACCACACGATCGGCCAATCCCTGCAGATCGCTGTGCGAGACGGAGCCAGACATGGCGCTGGGACAAGGAAGGAAAAAGAAATCCTTATCAACATGCCAGCTATTGTAAATAAAGATAATTTGATAGAATCTTATTGATATAAATAGTACCTGGTCAGGTCGATGTGTGAGTTGTCATGGACGAGGACAAAGAGTGTATACGGATTCTGTTTCACTTTCTTCATGAACGCCTCCATTTTAGCGTGTACCTCATTGTCAAGACGTACTACGTACTTTTCTGCTTTGTGCGGGGCCGTGGAGGCGTCTTCCATCCCCAGATCCACCAGCACACCTGGAGAACACACAAATATTTACAGCAAGGGGCACGGTGGCTTAGTGGTTAGCACGTTCGCCTCACACCGCCAGGGTCTGGGTTCGATTCCCGTCTCGGCCATGTGTGTGTGGAGTTTGTGCATGTTCTCCCCGTGTCTCAGGGGGTTTTTCTCCGGGTTCTCCGGTTTCCTCCCGGTCCAAAAACATGCACGGTAGGTTGATTGCCACCTTGGAAAATTGTCCCTAGTGTATAAATATGAGTGTGTGTGTGTGTGCCCTGCAATGGGTTGGCATTCCATCCAGGATGTATCCTGAGATAGGCACAGGCTCCCCGTGACCCGAGGGAAGATCGGATAAAGAAGTAGAAGTTGAATGAATGAATGAATATTTACAGCATTTGGCAGACGGCCTTATCCAGAGCGACTTACAACTGAGCAATTGAGGGTTAAGGGGCCTTGCTCAAGGGCTCCCACTAGTGGCAGCTTGGTGGTGGTGGGATTTGAACATGCGATCTTCCTCATGTACACCATCATTGAATTATTTGATGTATCTCTCAATTAAGATCATTTGAGAATGTTTTCTGAGGTAAAAATTCCCAATAATGACACTTTCCCAGGTTATCCTTAACGTATTTCTCCAATATGTTCAATTTTTTTGTTAATATTTCTCTGGTTCATTCTCTCAGGTTATCATATTTGGTAAATTATCTCAGATAATTGTATTTTTAGCAGGTTGTCTGAGGTAATAGATCTCAAACAAGTTCTCTCGTGTAATATTAGTTCTTGTAATAAGTTCTTGCAGGAAGATTTCTTCATAAATGATCTGAGGTAATATTTCTACGGTAATTTCTCAATATTTGCTGATACTTTCTCTCGTAATATTTCATTTCTCAATTAATTTCTCTCAAATAATATTGCTTTGTAAATTCTCTGAGGTAATATTTCTTTTCAGGAACGTTTTTGTCAGGTAAATAGGTAGAATTTCTCACTTAAATTTTCTCTTAAGGACTTATATATGGAAATTCTCTTATTTGCGGGATTCTCAGGAAACCAACTAACGAACTTCAGGAGGCTTTTCTTTGTTCTGTACGGCTGGTTATGATATAAGACTTCAGATCCGATATTCTCAGCCTTCGGAATTGTTAGTCTTTAAGTTACATTTCTCAGATAATTATTCTCACTTTTCTAAAGAAGATTTTCTCAGCTTAATTGTTATTGACCTTTGATCATTTCCCATATGAATATTTATGTTATATTTATTGCATAAGCAGTGTTGGGGAGTAACGAGGCGTTATGTAATTTAATTACAAAATAACAGTAATTCGTTATATATACTGTGAAAAAACAAGTAATTAAATTAGTTACTTTCCAAAATGATAAAGATTACCACATTTTTTTCCCACACCCGTCAACAATTTGCTTCCGACATGCAAATAATTTGTTATTGTTATTTTCATCAAGTGAACAAATATAAGTAATCAAAAAACAATCAAATGTAATCAGTTACTTTACTTTTACAAAGTAATGAAGTTATACTAGTTATTACATTTTGAATAGGATCGTTTATAATCTGTAATCTATTACATTTCCAAAGTAACCTTTGTAGTAACCTCACCATATGTACATTTATTCATTCATTCATCTTCTAGCGCTTTATCCGATCTTCCCTCGGGTCACAGGGAGTCTGTGTCTATCTCAGGCGTCTATGGGCATTAAGGCAGGATACACCCTGGATGGAATGCCAACCCATCGCAGGGCACACACACCACACACAACACACACACACACACACACACACACATTCATACACTAGGGACAATTTTCCAAGGTGCCAATCAACCTACCGTGCATGTTTTTGGACCGGAGGAGAAAACTGGAGAACCCGGAGAAAAACCCCCTGAGGCACGGGGAGAACATGCACAGACTCCACACACACATGGCCGAGACGGGAATCGAACCCGGACCCTGGCGGTGTAAAGCGGACGTGATGAACACTAAACTACCGTGGTTTATGTTACAGATATTGTATAGAGCTTCTGTACCATATATACAGAATATACTAAAACAAGAACGATCTCATGTGAGCAGACAAATTTCTTCCTAATTACATCTGAAGTAACTTTATTTAGGAAATATTTCTCTTAACGAATTCACTTTCGATTATTAGTAGGTGATTCTTCTCTAATTTACTGGTAAGGTCTCTGTGTAGATCCTTATCCATCATGGACCCTTTACCTGACTGACGGATGCGTCTCGCCGTTTGATGAAGCAGGATGTTTGATGGAGGCACCAGCACCAGGAAGTCGACCTTGCAGAATCGTCCAAGGTCCAGATTCTGGCTGTTTGAGTCTGCGATGCCACACACCAGCGAGAGGAGACTCCGGGCTACGCTCAGTTGCGGTGGGTAAATCTGAAACCCCTCACTCGGAGGCTCTGAAACACACCAGGGTTCGGTGAGTGAATGTAACACTTTGTTTGAAAGCTATTTTTGTGGAAAATGACAAGAAAACGAGAGAAGATCTAACCAGGCCTTGTGTCAGCTT
>JACRUU010000017.1:1401829-1404329 GCA_030449085.1 Kryptopterus vitreolus
CATCATCATCATCATCACCATCATCATCATCATCATCATCATCACCATCCACCACCACATCATCATCATCATCATCATCCATCATCACATCATCATCATCACACATCTCATCATCAACATCATCATCATCATCATCATCCCCATCATCATCATCATCACCATCATCATCATCATCATCACATCAGCATCATCATCACCCTCATCATCACCATCATCACACACCATCATCATCATCATCATCATCATCACCATCATCATGTGATCATCACATCATCATCATCATCACATCTCACCATCATCATCATCATCACCAATCATCATCACATCATCACCATCATCACTCACCATCACCATCATCACCACACAACACATCATCTCACATCACTATCATCACCATCATCATCATCACCTCATCCATCATCATCATCAACATCACTCCATCATCATCATCATCATCATCACATCATCATCATCACTCACCATCATCACCATCATCATCATCATCATCATCATCATCATACCACCACCAATTTCATCATCATCACATCATCATCACATCATCCATCATCATCTCATCATCATCATCATCATCATCATCATCATCATCATCATCATCATCATATCATCATCATCATCATATCATCATCATCATCACCATCACCATCACCATCATCACATCATCATCATCATCATCATCACCCCGGCCATCATCCACCATCATCATCATCATCATCACATCAATCATCATCACCATCATCATCATCACCATCATCATCATCATCACCATCATCATCACCATCACCTCACCACCACCACATCATCATCCATCATCATCATCATCATCATCATCATCATCATCACATCATCATCATCACCATCACCACCATCATCATCATCATCATCATCATCATCACACATCATATCATCATCGTCGTCATCATCATCCATCATCATCATCATCATCACCATCGCACCATCATCATCATCATCACCATCATCATCATCATCACATCATCATCATCATCATCATCATCATCACTCATCATCACCATCATCACCATCATCATCATCATCACATCACCATCATCATCATCATCATCATCATCATCATCATCAAATCAAATCATCACCATCAGCACAACACTATCACCAGCACCATCATCATCATCCATCATCATCCCATCATCCAACCATCATCATCCATCATCATCATCATCATCATCATATCATCAACATCATCATCATCATCATCAACATCATCACAACATCATCATCATCATCATCATCCTCATCATCATCATCATCATCATCACACCATCATCATCATCATCATCATCATCATCACATCACATCATCATCATCATCATCATCATCATCATCATCATCATCATCATCATCATCATCATCATCATCATCATCATCATCACCACATCATCATCATCACATCATCATCATCATCATCATCACCATCATCATCATCATCATCATCATCAGCATCATCATCATCCATCATCATCATCATCAATCATCATCATCATCACCATCATCACCATCATCATCATCATCACTATCATCATCATCACACAATCCACCACCACCATCATCATCATCATCATCATCACTATCATCATCATCATCACCATCATCATCACCACCATCACCATCATCATCATCATCATCATCATCATCATCATCATCATCACCATCATCATCATCACCATCATCATCATCAATCATCATCATCACCCTCATCATCATCATCACACCATAAAATAACCGCCTGTTAAATATATATATAGTATAATTAAGAAATTAAATATTAATAATAAAATATTTTAATATAATAATAAAAAAATCCAATGTATAAATATTTAGAAAAATAAATAAATAAAGTGCCTTTTCTAACAATAATTAATTAATAATATAAATGAGAAATTTAAAGTGGAATTTCTGGAATATTTATTTAAATTTTACATTAAGTTTTTTTTATATAAAATCTCGGACACTTTTCGAGCAGCGCGAATATTTTCCTTCATGTGAAATGTGTTTTCTTTGTGGCTTTTATTTCATTTCAGATCATTCTTTCTCACAATGACGAGAAATTCCTCCCGAACCTCAGGAACTGCAGCAGGATTAATTATTTACTTCACTCATCTCTTCCTTCTGTTTCTTTACTTCCATTAATCAGGGGGAAAAACAGTGAGCTGATCAATAAATTCAACAACGACAATTTTTGATGGTTTTCTGAATTGGGAACTATTAATGGTGAAAAAAATTTAAAATGAGAAAAAATAGCAGTGAATGTAAACAAATTTTATGGAAAAAAGAGAATAAAATAAAAAAGGGGAAAACGGTTGAAAAAAAGGAAGTTAATACAATAAAGAGATGATACAAAAAAAATGATTAAATCAATCAGATTTTTTAAATTAAAAAAAAAAATATTGTAAGGAAAAAGAGGAAAAACTAAATTTAAAGTGTAAGATTTAATTACAAAATTAAC
>JACRUU010000017.1:1409329-1424329 GCA_030449085.1 Kryptopterus vitreolus
TATATATATATATATATATATATATATATATATATATATAGTGTATTGTAATGTATCATATTGTATTGCATGAGATTGCAATGTTATGCAGCGTTATAATGTTTTGTATTGTGATATATTGACAAACATCATCATCGTGTATCGTATAATATTGTTTCCATCAAAGCATCTCGTTATCATGGTCTAACATATTGTACTGAATCGTATCATATCATAACTTGCGATATTGTGTTGCATCATGCCGTGCCACGGTCTATTGCATCATGGTGTAACATACATTGTATTGTATCGCGTCATAATGTATCACATCACGTATGTGATATAATAATATATTGTAGTGTATCTAATAAAAACACAATGTATCGTGACATATCGGATCGCAGTGTATCATTGTGTACCTATTGTGGTGTATTGCAAGATAATATTGTAGAATAATGCATCGTAATGTATCAACATATTGCCAGGTAACATTTTAACGTATCAATCTGTTAAAAATGTTGAAATTAAATGAACAGAATGGTAGTGAATTATTGCATACAATCGAATTGCATTCTAATGTACAAATGTAACACAATATATTTCAATACTCTGTAATATTTTGCACTTGTACTCAAGGGAACAACAAACTGTTTAGCACCCGAGCTTCATTAGTGCCAACACACACACACACACACACACACACACACACACACACACACACACACAACACAAACACACAATCTCCAAAAATAACAAAGTCACAAAGGTAATAAAGTGAATAAATAAAAGGCAAAGAAAACTCCATCTGGGAGAAGAATGGAGGTAGACGGAGGTTTTGCGAGCCACAATGCGACGTGAGCTGCAATAAAGCCAAAGACCTGAGGATGAACCCGAGTTTGCATTTTACAACACCAGAGCCAGTTGTGGGCAAAAAAAAATCAGCCTTTTATCTAAACAGGGGGCAAAAGTGCAGCCGTGTTTCGTATCGCCTCGAAATCTTTTGTGTCATTACGTAATAAACTGACAGCTGAGGAACTTTCTCCAGACTGCAGAAAGATGTATGTAGATGTGTGAAAACATCTGGCTTTAACACCACCATCACCCCCCCACACACACACACACAGTAATGATGGACCTGACCTGGTCTTGTGCAGCAGGATGAATGGTTCTGATTGGTTTAAAAGGTCGCGATATTATCCCAGCACTCAGGCTCTTATCAGCTGTGCAGAGGAGCAGAAAGATCTACACATACTTCCTGACAGAGATCCACCTCTTCCCACCGCACCGGCCATCCATCACCGTTCAGGCACGAAGCGACAGCACCGAGGTCTTCACTCTCAACGCAACACATACAGGCAACAAAAGGGACCGGGCAAATGGGCAGGAGTGGGCGTGGCTTCGATATGAAGTCATCATAAATTCAGAACTGCAAAATTCTTCACACAGCCATAAAATGTCACATCTGCGGAAAACTTCCACCATTATAAAATATAATAAATTCTTTCTGTAGGAATTTAAAAGTATTTGAACGAATTTAATTTAAACCTGCACTAATCAACACATTCTGACCAATCAGGATACAGAAATCAGCAAGCTCATGTTTAGCAATCTCTGGTGGTGTTTATTTTTGGACGATGGTCCCAAAATGATGGTGTTTGATGGCTTGTTTTGGGGAGAATGGGGTTTTTAACAATCATGTTGGTGTTTGATGGATTTTTAAGAAGAATGTGTCTTTTTAATTATCTTATAAGAATGACTGCGTTTGATGATGTTTAATGTTTTTTTAAACATCGGTGTTTGGTGGTGTTTCTGGGAGAATGTCGGTGTTTCTGGGAGAATGTCGGTGTTTCTGGGAGAATGTCGGTGTTTGGTGGTGTTTCTGGGAGAATGTTGGTGTTTCTGGGAGAATGTCGGTGTTTGGTGGTGTTTCTGGGAGAATGTTGGTGTTTTTCTGGGAGAATGTCTGGTGTTTGGGGAGAATGGTGTTTCTGGGAGAATGTTGGTGTTTCTGGTGTTTGGTGGTGTTTCTGGGAGAATGTTGGTGTTTCTGGTGTTTGGGAGAATGGTGTTTGGTGGTGTTTCTGGGAGAATGTTGGTGTTTCTGGGAGAATGTCGGTGTTTGGTGGTGTTTCTGGGAGAAGGCTGGTGTTTGGGGGTGTTTCTGGGAGAATGTTGGTGTTTGGGGGTGTTTGGTGGTGTTTCTGGGAGAATGTTGGTGTTTGGTGGTGTTTCTGGGAGAATGTTGGTGTTTGGTGGTGTTTCTGGGAGAATGTTGGTGTTTCTGGGAGAAGGCTGGTGTTTGGTGGTGTTTCTGGGAGAATGTTTTGGTGGTTTTTCTGGGAGAATGGTGTTTGGTGGTGTTTCTGGGAGAATGTCTGGTGTTTAGGTGGTGTTTCTGGGAGAATGTTTCGGTGTTTGGTGGTGTTTCTGGGAGAATGTCGGTGTTTGGTGGTGTTTCTGGGAGAATGTGGTGTTTGGTGGTGTTTCTGGGAGAATGTCGGTGTTTGGTGGTGTTTCTGGGAGAATGTCGGTGTTTGGTGGTGTTTCTGGGAGAATGTTGGTGTTTGGTGGTGTTTCTGGGAGAATGTCGGTGTTTGGTGGTGTTTCTGGGAGAATGTGTTTGGTGGTGTTTCTGGGAGAATGTTTGGTGGTGTTTCTGGGAGAATGTCTGGTGTTTGGTGGTGTTTCTGGGAGAATGGCGGTGTTTGGTGGTATTTCTGGGAGAATGTCGGTGTTTGTTGGTGTTTCTGTTAGAATGTCGGCGTTTGGTGGTGTTTCTGGGAGAATGTTGGTGTTTCTGGGAGAATGTCGTGTTTGGTGGTGTTTCTGGGAGAATGTCGGTGTTTGGTGGTGTTTCTGGGAATGTTGGTGTTTGGTGTGTTGGTGGTGCTTTCTGGGAGAATGTTTAGGTGTTTGGGAGAATGTGTTTAGTGGTGTTTCTGGGAGAATGTCGGTGTTTGGTGGTGTTTCTGGGAGAATGTGGTGTTTCTGGGAGAATGTCGGTGTTTGGTGGTGTTTCTGGGAGAATGTCGGTGTTTGGTGGTGTTTCTGGGAGAATATTGTCTGTGTTTGGTGGTGTTTCTGGGAGAATGTCTGGTGTTTGGTGGTGTTTCTGGGAGAATGTTGGTGTTTGGTGGTGCTTTCTGGGAGAATATAGGTGTTTGGTGGTGTTTCTGGGAGAATGTTGGTGTTTGGTGGTGTTTCTGGGAGAATGTCAGTGTTTGTGTTTGGTGGTGTTTCTGGGAGAATGTTGGTGTTTGGTGGTGTTTCTGGGAGAATGTCAGTGGTGTTTGGTGGTGTTTCTGGGAGAATGTCAGTGTTTGGTGGTGCTTCTGGGAGGTGTTTGGTGGTGTTTCTGGGAGAATGTCTGGTGTTTGGTGGTGTTTCTGGGAGAATGTCTGGTGTTTGGTGGTGTTTCTGGGAGAATGTCGGTGTTTGGTGGTGTTTCTGGGAGAATGTCGGTGTTTGGTGGTGTTTCTGGGAGAATGGTGTTTGGTGGTGTTAGAATGTCGGTTTCTGTTTTGGAGTGGTTGGTGTTTCTGGGAGATGTTGTGGGGTTTCTGGAGAATGTTGGTGTTTGGTCTGGGAGAATGTCGGTGTTTGGTGGTGTTTCTGGGAGAATGTCGGTGTTTGGTGGTGTTTCTGGGAGAATGTCGGTGTTTGGTGGTGTTTCTGGGAGAATGTCGGTGTTTTCTGGGAGAATGGTGTTTGGGAGAATGGTGTTTCTGGGAGAATGTCGGTGTTTGGTGGTGTTTCTGGGAGAATGTCGGTGTTTGGTGGTGTTTCTGGGAGAATGTCGGTGTTTGGTGGTGTTTCTGGGAGAATGTTTTTTGGTGGTGTTTCTGGGAGAATGTTGGTGTTTGGGAGAATGTCGTGTTTGGTGGTGTTTCTGGGAGAATGTCGGTGTTTGGTGGTGTTTGGTGGTGTTTCTGGGAGAATGTTGGTGTTTGGTGGTGTTTCTGGGAGAAGGTTGATGTAGAAGAATATAATTCACTCTCAGAAACAGAGATCTTGATATCGCATCTTTATACCTGATCACATGATTAATCCCACAGCTAGTGTATACTTGTATTGAAAGGAAGACTGTGGTGTTTGCTTGTATTTGATGTTTATAAGAGTATGTTTACAGATAAATATTAGTGTTAGATTGGTACACTTTGGTGTGAGATGGTTGGTGTTTGGTGTAAAGGAACGATAATAATGCACAGTTCCTCATGGTGATTGAAGGACTGATCACCTTGACTTAGCGAGAGCGATCCCCTCTGACACTCGGCTTCTCAGCATGAACATGGAATGTGAAAGCTAATGGAAAAGGAAATGGAAGGCTGTAATGAAAAGCTGGAGGGAAAAAAGACACCTTCGTGTGACGAGTGATGGACAGACAATGAAGATCTTTCATGCACAGAGGAAACTCTGCCTCCTCCCTGCCTTCCCACAACTTCCTCACCGAGCGCTCAACCAGATCCATCATCCATCCTTCTTTCCTCCTGCCCCCGGGGGCCTAGTGTGTGTTCTCTGTGTGTGCGTGTGTGTGTCCTGCACTGATTAACCAGGCCCCGTTGCCCCTGGTGATGATGGTCCACCTTTTAAATCCCTTAAAGAAACCTCGGCTCTTGCTCCATTGTCTTAAATGCCACAATGGCAGGATTGACACGCGGCTCATTCACATGCGCTTAGAAAAGTGACAGCTGAATTAAAGGACACCCGCTTTTTCATCTTCATCTGGACAGGGTTCCTTTAGGAGAGCGTTACAGAAACCCAGAACCTGCTTTATTCTTGACCGATGTGCTCCGAGGACTGAAAAGCCCCAGGGTGGTGTTAATGACTGACACACACAAGCCCCCGAGAAGCCTTTTAGCCAAAATAATATAGAACAAAACACTAGCAATACTGAAGAAGATCTTCAGACCATCATACAATGTTCTTTCACCAACCTGGAAAAGGTTAAGGAACGCAGGAGAGCTGTTAGTAAATAAGTCTGGGATTTGAATTATTAAACCTGTAGTTGTTTTCTGAGCCGTTTTTTTTCGGTCATGAACTCAGACTTTTGAACCCTGACATGATGACAGAAATGTTGGCTTTACTGCTGAGAATTCTCAGTGTTTTGTGGAAAATATTGCCGTGGAGAAGATTTTTTTTTTTTTTTTGTGTGGAGAATTTTGTGGAAAAAGTTTGTGTTTTGTGGATTATTTTCTTTTTTTTGTGGAGAATTTTAGGGTTTTTGTGGAAAATGTTTGTGTTTTGTGGAGAATTTTGTTTTTTTTTTGTGGTGAATTTTGATGTTTGTGGAGAATTATGGGATTTTTGTGGAAAATGTTTGTGTTTCTGTGGAGAATTTTAGGGTTTTTGTGGAAAATGTTGTTTTGTGGATTTTTTTTGTGGAGAATGTTGATGTTTGTGGAGAATTTGGTGGTTTGGTGGAAAATGTTGGTGTATTCATGGAGAATTTAGTTTTTTTTTGTGGAACATGTTGGTGTTTTGTGGAGAATTTAGTTTTTTAGTGTAGAATGTTGATGTTTGTGGAGAATTTGGAGGCTTGGTGGGAAATGTCGGTGTTTTTGTGGAGAATTTTGTTTTTTTTGTCGAGAATTTTGATGTTTGTGGAGAATTTTAGGGTTTTTCTGGAAAATGTTTTGTGTTTTTGTGGAGAATTTTAGGGTTTTTGTGGAAAATGTTGGTGTTTTGTAGAGAAATTAGTTTTTTTTGTGTAGAATGTTGATGTTTGTGGAGAATTATGGGATTTTTGTGGAAAATGTTTGTGTTTCTGTGGAGAATTTTAGGGTTTTTGTGGAAAATGTTTGTGTTTTGTGTAGAATTTTGTGTTTTTTGTGGTGAATTTTGATGTTTGTGAAGAATTTGTGTTTTTTGTGGAAAATGTTTGTGTTTTGTAAAGAATTTTAGCGTTTTTGTGGAAAATGTTGGTGTTTTGTGGAGAATTAATTTTTTTTTGTGTGGTGAATGTTGATGTTTGTGGAGAATTATGGGATTTTTGTGGAAAATGTTTTGTGTTTCTGTGGAGAATTTGGGTTTTGTTTGTGGAAAATGTTGGTGTTTTGTGGAGAATTTTAGGGCTTTGGTGGAAAATGTTGGTGTTTTGTGGAAAATGTTGGTGTTTTATGGAGAATGTTTTTTGTGGAAAAGTTTGGAGCTTTGTGGAAATTATGTTAAATTGTGTAGGATATTGATATACAGTGAAGTTTAATGAAGAATACTGGTGTTTCTCGTTGTGATCATGATAGTGAAATCTCGATAGTGAATGTTATCATGAGCCTGAGAATTGTGATGCTGAGAAACGTCTGATGTGACATTTCACTCCTTGTGAACATCAGGACAGCGTTTTATTCCCAATATAAATAAAATCAACCCAATCATCATACACTCGCTCTACAAAAAACACACACTTACTCCTGAGTTTATCATTCAAATGTGAAGACCTCAAGAGTTCTCCTTTATTCATCATATTAAAGCTAAACAACAACAGGACGATGACTTATGGAGTACACTGGTGTTTATTTAGGAAAATCTCAGTGTGAATAAAGAAAACGTTGAATGTTGACATTGAAGAGTGTAATGGGAAATTTAATGGTAAATATCTATAATTAATTGCAGGAATCATGATGTGGTTTGTGGAGAATTTTGGGGTTAAATGAAGGTTATTGTTGGTGAATGTTTGATTACAGATGTTGGAATTTGATGATGAATATTGGTGTCTGTGAGGAATTTGTGAAGGTAATTTTGGTATAATTTTAGTGTTTTGTGTCGTTTCTTGTGGTTTTGCAGATAATGTGGAGAATTATATATATTTTTTATGGAAAATGTGTTTTTTTGTGGAAAATGTTGGATTTATTGCTGAGAATTTTCAGTGTTTTGTGGAAAATATTGCCATTTTTGTGGTTTGTGTTTGTGGAGAATTTTGTATTTTTTTGTGGAAAATGTTTTTGTCAGGAATTTTGTTTTTTTTTTATTTTTTTGTGGAGAATGTTGGTGTTTTTGTGCAGAATTTTCAGTGTTTTGTGGAAAAAAAAATTGTGAACAATTTGGGGGTTTTGTGGAGAATTTTTTTGTGGAAAATATTGGTGTTTGTAGAGAATTTGTTTTTTTTTGTGGATTTTGGGGTTTTTTTTGTGGAAAATGTTTTGTGTTTTTGTGAAAAATGTTACTGTTTTTGTGGAGAATTTTAGGGTTTTTGTGGAAAATGTCTGTGTTTTTGTGGAGAACTTTCTTTTTTTGTGGAGAATGTTGATGTTTGTGGAGAATTTTAGGGTTTTGGTGGAAAATGTCGGTTTTGTGGAAAATTTGATTTTTGTGGATTATTTTGGGTTTTTTCTGTGGATAATTTTGTCATTTTTGTGGGAAATGTTGGTGTTTGTGGAGAATTTTTTTTGTAGATTTTTTGGGTTTTTTTGTGGATTTTCTGGGGTTACTTTTGGGTTTTTTGAGGAAAATGTTTTGTGTTTTTGTGGAAAATGTTGGTGTTTGTGGATAATTTTGTGATTTTTGTGGAAAATGTTGGTGTTTGTGGATAATTTGGGTTTTTTGTGGATTTTTGGGGGGGTTTTTGTGGTTAAAATGTTGGTGTTTGTGGATAATTTGGGTTTTTTGTGGATTTTTGGGGGGGTTTTTGTGGTTACTTTTGGGTTTTTGTGGAAAATGTTGGTGTTTTGTGGAGAATGTTGGTGTTGTTTGCAGGATATTTAGGTTTTGGCTTTAATTTGACTGTTTTGTAAAGTTTCTTGAATGTAGGTGTAGGTGTTTTGTAGAGAATGTTTTTTCTTGGAAAAGTTTGGAGTTTTGTGTAAATTGTGTAGGATATTGAAACAGTGTGAAGTTTATTGAAGAATACTGGTGTTTCTCGTTGTGATCATGATAGTGAAAGCTGGATAGTGAATGTTATCATGAGCCTGAGAATTGTTTCTTGTTTTCTTTGGCAGCTTTTGCATTTTTTTTCACTCCTGCTGAATTTCAGGAACTGGGAAACTGTGTGTGTTTTACATGAGGTTTATCTGAGGACTGTTGACCTACAGGACCCCTACAGCTCCCTCCCTCACTCCCTCTCTCTCTGGTAAATATTTGCCCTGCCACTTATCTGGAGAAGAACCACGTGCACCACATCTGCTGGGTCTTAAAGGACGTGGGTTAAACCTAACAGATCCATCACACACTTTATCACCAAGGTCCATGTGGAGATTCGGATCTGTGCCTTTTACTGACTTCCTGTTTCTTTATCATTATTCAGTGATAAAAGTGTGGATTAGTTTCAGAAACAAGCTGGAAGATGAAGATTCTGTTCTTAATGAAAAACTGAAGGAGGTTTTTTAGAATGATAAATGATCTCTGAAACCATAACTGGGTTTTACATGTCATAAAACCAAACGTCACAAATATAAAGCTGTTTAGAACATTGTTAAACCCACAATAATAATAAAATGTGTGTGTGTGTTTGTGTGTGTAACATATGTGTTTGTATGTAGATGTATGATTCGTGTGTATGTACGAATGTGTACATGATTGTGTGTGTGTGTGTGTGAATTGTGTGTATGTATAAATATCTATATGAGTGTGTCTTTGAAATTTGGGCTATTCATGAAAGTGTATAAATGAATATGTGTGTGTGTGTGTGTGTGTGTGTCTGAAATGTGTGTATACATGATTGACTGTGTGTGTGTATGTGTGAAATTGTGTGTATGCATGAACGTGCATACGTGATTGTGTTTGTGTGTGTGTCTGAATTTTGTGTATACATGATTGAGTGTGTGAGTGTGAGTGTGAATTGTGTGTATGCATGAATGTGTGTGTGTGTCTGAATTGTGTGTATACATTTTTGAGGGTGTGTGTTTGTGTGTGAAATTGTGTGTATGCATGAATGTACATACATGATTGTGTTTGTGTGTGTGTCTGAATTTTGTGTATACATGACTGAGTGTGTGTGTGAATTGTGTATATGCATGAATGTGTGTGTGTCTGAATTCTGTGTAAGCATAAACATGTATATGAGTGTGTCTGAAATTTGGTCTATTCATGAATGTGTATAAATGAATGTGTGTGTGCATGTGTGTGTGTATGCATGAATGTGCAAAAATTATTGTGTGTTTGTGTGTGTGTGTTTGTGTGAGTGTGTGCGGGTCTGAATTGTGTGTATGCATGAACATGTGTGTGTGTGTGAGTGAATGTTTATGAGCATGTGTACAAATGTGTTTGTGTGTGTCTGTTTGCAAATGTGTTTGGATTTGTGTGTGTGTGTTTGTGTAAAATATATGTTTATATGAATGTGTGTTTAATGTGTATGTGTGTTGTCTCAATATGTATATGTGTGTTTGCATGAATGTGTATACATGATTGTGTGTTTGTGTGTGAGTGAATTGTGTGTGTACATGAATATTTATGAGCATGTGTACAAATGTGTGTTTGTGTGTCTGTTTGCCAATGTGTTTTTGTGTGGATGTATGAGTGTGTGTGAAGTATATGTTTATATGAATGTGTGTTTAATGTGTGTGTCTGTGTGTGTTGTCTAAATATGTATATGTTTGAATGTGCATGTGTATTGCTAAATATGTCTGAATGAATGTGTGTGTGTGTGTGTGTGTGTGTGTGTGTGTGTGTGTGTGTGTGTGTGTGTGTGTGAATACTATATCTGAATATGTGTTTACATGTGTGTGTAGAAATAGGTGTAAGTGTTAGAATAGATGTGTGTGTGTGTGTGTGTGTGTGTGTGTGTGAATAGTAATGAATAGTATATCTGAATATGTGGTTACATGTGTGTGTGTGTGTAGTAATAGGTGTAATTGTGTCAAGTGTCAATATGTGTGTGTGTGTGTGTGTGTGTGTGTGTGTGTGTGTGTGTGTGTGTGTGTGTGTGTGTGTGTGTGTATGAATAGGTGTAAGTGTCAGAATATGTGTGTGTGTGTGTGTGTGTGTTGTGTGTGTGTGTGTGTGTGTAATGTAATAGGTGTTGTAAGTGTCAGAATATATATGTGTGTGTGTGTGTGTGTGTGTATGAATAGTATATCTGAATATGTGTTTACATGTGTGAGTGTAGGAATAGGTATAAGTGTCAGAATATATGCATGTATGTATGTGTGTGTGTGTGTGTATCTCCATCTCTTCTCTCATCCTTCCTTTTTCTCTCTCTCTCTTACTTTTTCTCTTTGCATGTTTTCTTTTATGGTGTGTTTTTTTCTATCTCTCTCTGCCCCTCCCCCCTTCACTCTCACACACTCTCTGTAGGAACATGGAGTCCTGGTCTAGGTCCTGGTCACCGTGGCCTTGAACATACTGCGCTAGTTTATGACACACACACACACACACACACACACCCCTCCCCATGACCACCCCTGGGCCTTGGCAGCGGGGTGTATCAGTGACCTTGAGCGTGAGTGTGTGAGCGGCTGAACAAAAACAAAAGAGAGGAAAAAAAAGAGTGTTTGGTCTGTAAAAGTCAAGGCAATAAAAACAGCCTGTGTGTGCGTGTGTGTGTGTGTGTGTGTGTGTGTGTGTGTGAGAGAGATTGTGTGAGAACAGAGTGTCCATCAGGTCAGGTCAAGCACACGGACGACTTTGTTTGTGCTTCAATTTGTTTCTCGTTTTATCTTCCTGCGTCTCTCAGAAACTTTTACTTATTTGCCTTATTAGGCTGTGTGGTGTGTGTGTGTGTGTGTGTGTGTGTGTGTGTGTGTGCGCGCTTTTCAAATAATGTGTGATATATGTTAATACTTCTTCCTCGAGGTTAAACACCATTTCTTGTTGATACTTTACATACAGAAACACAACAGACTGACACTGACTCTGTGTACACGGGCATTACTTCATCACTTACTGGAACTACTGGATATGAGGAACTACTGAACCCAGACCTGGACCCAGACCGTGGCGTGGAGCCAGACCCTTACTAGGACCAAGACCCTGACTTGGAGTCCTGACCTCAACCTGGACCCAGATCCTGACCAGGTTTTTAACCTGGACCCTGACCTGGCTCTTACCTGTACCCAGATCCTGACTGGTACCCAGACTTCAACCTGGACCCTGACCCTGACCTCAACTTGGACCCAGACCATGACCAGGCCCTTACCTGGACCCAGACCCTGACCTGGTTCTTACTTGGACCCAAACCCTGACTGGTACCCTGACCTCAACTTGGACCCAGACCATGACCAGGCTCTTACCTGGACCCAGACCCTGACTTGGAGCTGGACCTCTCTCTTAACTGACCCTGACCTCAACTTGGACCCAGACAATGACCAGGCTCTTACCTGGTCTGACCTGGTTATTACCTGGACCCAGATCTGACCTGATTATTACCTGGACCCAGACCCTGATTTGGAGCTGGACCTCTCTCTTACCTGCACACAGACCGTGAGCTGGTTGTTACCTGGACCCAGACCCTGACTGGTACCCAGACCTCAACGTGAACCTAGACCCTGACCAGGCTCTTTTCCTGACGACTGTAGACTACAATCCAGATGACAGTCAAGTGATTAGACCCTGTCCTGGACCCGGTGCCAAACAAGGACAGGCACCACTTCACGCCTATCATTTTGTTTGGCTATTTGTGCAGGTAACGTGCTCATATCAGTTATAGAAGGTTGTTATGGTTATATTTCATAAGATGTCTTTGTGCTGTTTGAACAAAATGTTTCTGTGCTGTAAGAAAGACAAACAACTGCAGAAAAGAAACTTGTTGTTACAGACGTTCTGGTCAAAAATCAACAAATGTCTAAGACCTCGTTACCATAGTAACCAATCACAGAATACGCGGTGAATAAAGAAACCCTGCAAAATCGATCTTCTGATCTTTTGACAAACTTGTCTGGATAAACGCCACCAGAAATACCTGGAGGAGATCTCCGTGTGTGTGTGTGTGTGTGTGTGTGTGTGTGTGTGTGTGGGTGTGTGTGTGAATGGGTACGGTTTGTGCTTGCCTGCGGTGAAGTGCAGGAGTTTTGGCTGTAGTTTGTGTTCTTATGAAATATAGCTCACATCAGTCTTATTTCAGTGTGTGTGTGTGTGTGTGTGTGTGTGTGTGTGTGTGTGTGTGTGTGTGAAAGACATACAGAATGTTCTAAAGGACATGATCCAAAACACCAAAGCAGAACTCGCAAACTCTGTGGGACTTGTTTTTAAACAAAGACTAGAATTTTTCTCAGGCGTCTATGGGTATTAAGGCAGGATACACCCTGGATGGAATACCAACCCACACACACACACACACACACACACACACACACACACACACACACACACACACACACACATTCATACACTAGGGACAATTTTCCAAGGTGCCAATCAACCTACCGTGCATGTTTTTGGACCGGGGGAGGAAACCGGAGAACCCGGAGAAAAACCCCCTGAGACACGGGGAGAACATGCACAAACTCCACACACACATGGACGAGACGGGAATCGAACCCCCGACCCTCATATTGGATTTGTTGGACCAAAAGTTTGAGGGCCACATGGAGTTATTTATTATGAATGGATTCCTTTTCAGGGGGAAGAAAACACAAGTAGGATTGGATTGATGTCCTGAAGGGAAGAATCGAAGGCGATGTTTAAAATCGACACGCTGAGGAACAGGATGTCGATGTGGTCGCCATGGAGACCAGCAGCTGCTCGTCCCTCAGGTCCCTAATGTGTCTTTGATGAACGCTTTGAGTCTCCGCTGATTGATGACGCAACGGTGAAGACGATGGGCGAGAAATCCTCATTTTTTTATTATTATTATTATTATTAATGACGTATCTTTATTATTAACATTATTACAAATAAATACATCAATAAATCAATTGTGAGAATTATACTTTAATTTTAGTATGTAAATGGTATTGTTGTTTTTATTTATTTGAAAAAAATTAACATATATTACATTTGTATTTAACTCTAAAAAATATATATATATTGATTAATAAAAATTATGAATATTATGAAAATGTTTGTAATGTTGTAATGAGTCTTAATTTTTAATTTAATACATTTCATTTATTAACATTCATTTCTCTAATTAAGACTCAACATAATAAACTAATTTTCACAATTTATTCATTATTAAATCCAAAATAAAAACTCCGCAAACATTACAAACATTTTCATAATATTCCTTAATTTGTTATTATTCATAAAAATATGTTTTTTTCCTTAGAGTTAAATACAAATGTAACATTTGCTCATTTTTACAATTAAAATAAACAAAAACAACAATACTTTTATTATTCATTTTTTTGTTATTTCCTTCATTTATTTTTTAGGGATTTTATTATTCTATTCTATGTATTTTTTATTTACTATTAATTCACTTAAAAAGAAATACATTTTTAGATTTTAAACAAATAAAATATGTTTACGGAAAGCTAAATAAAAGGTTTTTAAATTATTTATTAAATTATTTGTCATGTTATTGTGTTCATTCGGGTTTTTTTTTTTTGCATGGTTTGGTTTTGTACATACAGACACTTTTTTACGTTTTATGATTTTCTTTCTATACAAAAAGCATGATTTCGAGAATAAACATCCATCTGGAATGTTATTTATTACGGAATGTCCTTCAAATTCACTGCACTGAAATCCTACTGAACTGATCTGAAGAGTCCGTGTGGAAAACTGATCTTCATGCTGGATTTAATGAAAATAAAGTGGATCATCTGGACGTTTATTGATTTGTTTGCTATCTCCGTGCTCGGGGCATCGGGGGTTTGAATTTGGAGGTCATGAGTTCAGATCCCATGATCACTAAACTGTCAGTGGTGTTGAGGAAGACTTTTACCCTTCAGGACTATAAATAACGCCACGTGGATGAAGGCGTCTCTAAATATTTACTATTATTTATTTATTTTTTAAAAAGAATAATAAAAAAAAGTTATACATTATATTTTCTTGTTTATTACATGTACAAAATAAAGAAAATCATTTATAAATAATACATTTTTTTTAATTTACAAAATGAAGGTTTACTGTAATAATGTATTATTCATTCATTCATTCATTCATTCATCTTCTAGCGCTTTATCCGATCTTCCCTCGGTTCACGGGGAGTCTGTGTCTATCTCAGGCGTCTATGGGCATTAAGGCAGGATACACCCTGGATGGAATGCCAACCCATCACAGGACACACACACACACACACATTCACATACACACACACACACACTCACGCACACACACACACACACACATTCATACACTAAGGACAATTTTTCCAAGGTGCCAATCAACCTACCGTGCATGTTTTTGGACCGGGGGAGGAAACCGGAGAACCCCGAGTAAAACCCCCTGAGGCACGGGGATAACATGCACAAACTCCACACACACATGGCCGAGACGGGAATCGAACCCGGACCCTGGAGGTGTGAGGCGAACGCGCTAACCACTACGCCACCGTGCCCCAATAATGTATTAAATTATTAAAATTAAATAATATTTTTTTAAATAGTATTATTTACTATTATTATAGTATAGTATTCATTTTTATTTGACTTTAAATAAATTGATAATATAAACATTATATAAACGTGTATGAAATGTAGAAAACTAAACAGAAGAGTTAAAATGTCACGTCTTTACCGAAAGATTTAAATAATATTATTTTGGGGCGTTTATTATGAAACTATTTAATTAAATGATTACAAGGATAGTTTTGTGTATTTATTTATTTATTAATTGCATTTCTTTTAGCTTATAATTATTTATTTAATGTATAAATGTGTTTCATCTTTATTGATTCATTTCTTCTAAATCTAATCCTTAACGAGAATCCGAAATGATATTAATTGTTATTATTAATGAACCAATTAATTAATTAAATAAATAATGTATTAATAGATAGATAGGGATTATTTTAATTTCCAGTGTCGTTTATTTGATTTCCACGTCTGATTCAGGATCGTCTGCGCTACAGAGACGTCCTCGGCGGTGTCGGTACCGGATTACGTCCCTCCCGATCCCGTGATCCCACTTTAACCCCGGCGTTCACTCAGAGCAGCTGCGCAGTGCGGACGCTAAACGCGTTTCACGAGCAAACAAAGCCACATT
>JACRUU010000017.1:1434329-1439329 GCA_030449085.1 Kryptopterus vitreolus
CATCCATCTGTTCATCCATCTGTTCATCCATCTCATCCATTCATCCATCTGTTCATCTATCTCATCCATCTATCTGTTCATCCATCCATCTGTTCATCCATCTGTTCATCCATCTCATCCATTCATCCATCTGTTCATCTATCTCATCCATCTATCTGTTCATCCATCTATATAAAGGCATATGGATAGTTTTGGATTTGCATGAAATTTGTAACTGCCGTTATTATTATTTTCCTTTTTATTATAAATTTGACTGTTATTTTGTTGTATTCTTAATTATGTTGTGAGTTGTTTATATTTATCATTCTTTGGGAACTGTTATTGTTTTCCGCACAACATTACGTTTCACGCGAACCTTTTTCATTTTATTCGTAAAGGAGGCGGTGTGTATCGGTGGTTTAAGGTTACTGATCGGAAGGTCTTGTATGCCACAAGCTGCCACTCTTGGGTCCCTGAGCAAGGCCCTTAACCCTCTGAGCCCCAGGGGGCGCTGTATCATGGCTCTGACACCAACTACCATAAATGTGAAGAAAGGATTTCACTGTGCTGTGATGTTTAAACCATTGACAAACTACAGGGTCGTGTATTGGAGTGACAGAACTACTAAATTAATATAGATGTTGGGATTATTCCATACAGGCTCAAGGTCAGAGCAAGGTCAGAACTGTGTGTGTGTGTGTGTGTGTGTGTTCTGAAACTTCCTGTGTGTGTTTCTTGTGCATCACACCTTTGTCACCTTGTCAAGCCGAGTTCACACCCTTTATATATTTATAGATGTGTTTCTCTGTGTGTGTGTGTGTGTGTGTGTGTGTGTGTGTGTGTGTGTGTGTTGTGTGTGTGTGTGTGTGGGTGAAGACAATGTGTTGCTTTGATGATAAGAGCAGGTTAACATTTTAGAGAAGATTAGCAGGTATTTTGTGCACGTTTGAAGAAGCGAGAAAAAAAACTAAACAAACACAAAAAAATGTGGCTGCTGAGTGATCCATGCTGACCCCTGAATATTTCCTCATCCAAAGTACCCAAAGCACCTACAAATAACACACAAAGCTAGCCAAAAGACACCCATTCATTCATTCATTCATTCATTCATTCATTTTCTACCGCTTTATCCGATCTCTCGGGTCACGGGGAGTCTGTGCCTATCTCAGGAGTCTATGGGCATTAAGGCAGGATACACCCTGGATGGAATGCCAAACCATCGCAGGACACACACACACACACACACATTCACACACACATTCATACACTAGGGACAATTTTTCCAAGGTGCCAATCAACCTTTTGGACCGGGAGGAAACCGGAGAACCCGGAGAAAAACCCCCTGAGGCACGGGGAGAACATGCACAAACTCCACACACACATGGCCGAGACGGGAATCGAACCCGGATCCTGGCGGTGTGAGGCGAACGTGCTAACCACTACGCCACCGTGCCCCCCCCAAAGGACACCCAAAATATCTAAATCACATACAATGGACACCCCAAAGCCACCCAGAGGACACCAAAGTTATGCAAAGGACACCCAAAGCACATACAAAGGACACCCAAAGCCACCCAGAGGACACCAAAGTCACCTAAAGCCACCCAAAGCACATACAAAGGACACCCAAAGCCACCCAGAGGACACCAAAGTCACCCAAAGCCACCCAAAGGACACCCAAAAGACCCAAAGCCACCCAAAGGACACGCAAAGGACACCCAAAAGACTCAAATCACCTACAAAGGACACCCAAAGCACCTATAAAGGACACCCAAAGGACACCCAAAGCCACCCAGAGGACACCGAAGTCACCCGAAGGACACCCAAAGCACCTACAATGAACACCCCAAAGACACCTAAAGCCACCCAAAGCCACCCGAAGGACACCAAAACCCCCCAAATGACACCCAAAAGACCCAAAGGACCTACAAAGGACACCCCAAGGACACCCAAAGCCAACCAAAGCTCCCAAAAGCACCTACAAAGGACACCCAAAGCCACCCAAAAGACCCAAATTACCTACAAAGGACACATGAGCAGCAGAACTGGACTATGGAGCATTTGAAAAAGGTGGACTGGTCCAATGAAACCCGTTTCCATGGTCAGGTGTGAGGGCATGGCTTACCCTGGTTGCACTATAGTAAGAAGGCGAGATGATGGATGCATTTTGTTGCTCTGCTGGAGATCCATTAGTCTTGGGATTGATGTGGACATGTCTCGGACTCCCTGCTCACCTACGGTATGTTTAAACTTGGATGGGAAACAAACATGTGTGGGGTTTGAACTCCATTCTGACACGATTGTGACTTTGACTCATCATTGAGTGGCCCTGAAGGTGAATTTTATACTAAAAGAATCTTCCGCAGTGATCACATGATTACAGAGTGGAATTTAAGAGGTTTGGAAATACAAAGAAGAAGGTGGGGGCGGGCCGGAGGTAAAGTAGGTCATGGTTGCTTTGACGAACCCACTTAACCACAAACACACACACACACACACACACACACACACACACACACACACACGGGCGATATTTCAAAATAGAATGGACTTTTGAACTAGTAAAAAAGCCGACCAATGAAATACTTCACAAGCATGTTTGCTGGACATAAAAAAACGATCCCTGATTGGTTGTTTTGGACATCAAAGTCTAGGTTTCTTCTATTTATTTTCCCCGACATTCACTTTTCCATCATTACCATCAGTCTAAAAACCCTTAGTGAGATAGAGTGGCCTTGTACGGTACAGTGAATTTATTTATTCGCATATCCCAGCTTGCTTCAAACAGCGCCCCCTGGTGCACAGAGGATAAAGATCCTTGCTTAAGGACCCAAGAGTGGCAGCATGGTGATTCTTGGGTCTTAAACCCCTGACCTTCTGATCCCGACGCCTTAAACCAATGAGCTACACCCTTCCAACCAGCTTCATGACACCTTCACCACTTTATAGCACCAAGTGGGTGAAGGTGATATTTTGGTGGTTAAAGAATTATACTTTCTGAGGGTTATGAGTTCAAGCCCCCAGCCCCTTAACCCCAAGCCCTTTAAATGAATATAAACGGAACATACATGATAGAAGGACCATTTTGCCCTCAATAATCATCTTCCTCTAATAACTCTAAATGATCTCGGACAGAATAGACACAAAATGCCTGCAGTATTAAGTCCCACCAGCAGGGGGTCTTTGAGAGGTGTTCACTAAACCACCAGGTGTGGCAGACCCAGAAATTTAATTCACTTAAAAACAATAAACAAAAATATTAACGACACTTTTGATCCGAGATATAAGAAGTAAGAATTCACAGAGGATTCACATCCGCAAAGCTACCAGCATTGTGGACGACATCACACACCCCTCACACACACTCTTTACACTAGTGCCATCAGGGAAGAGGTTCCAAAGCATTCGGGCTCTCACAAGCAGATTACGCAATAGTTTTTTCCCTCAAGCCATCAGATTTCTCAATACATAGAACTGGAACTGGACTCACACACACACACACACACACTCACACTCACACACACACACTCACACACCATCCACTGCTATATTATTTATCTACCTCATCACAGGCCTTTACATGTGTATTGTACACACTGCTCTCACTGACAGTGTTACTGTTTACATGCACATTTTGCACATTTACTTTTTATCACTGCTGCTGTAATTGTTCTTTTGCACACCAGCCAAACTGGAACACTTTGGAATACTTTGCACTGGGTTGTTGTTGTTGTTGTTGTGTTTTTTATTTGATTATATTGTGTTAGTTGTTTGTTGTGCACTGTCTTGTGTTGTGAACACAGTCTTGTTCTGTCTTTGCGCTGTTTGCACCACACGATGCACTTTATGTAGCGAGGACAAACTTAGTCTCGTCCTCAGCATTGTGTTGTTGTGTTTGTGTTATATGTTGTTTTGTGTAAGCACCGGGGTCCTGGAGAAACGTTGTCTCATTTCACCGTGTACACACTCAGATATATATGTGGTTGAAATGACAATAAAAACCTCGTGACTTGACTTGACGTTTAACAAATGGAAAATGTGTTTATGCTTTGCTAGCAATCTGCAATATTCTCATGCTGTTCAGATCTAAACGACGTAAACATGCTCTGTGTGGTTTCGGTCAAAAAGAGCGTTCTAATAACAACCCCCCCCCCCTGCCCCCCCCCCCCCCCCCCCCCCCCCCCCCCCCCCCCCCCCCCCCCACCCCCCCCCCCCAAGGAAAACCTCCAAAAAACACACAGGATGCTGTTGACCACAAACATGAGCTTTTTCTACTTTGTCTTTTAGTCTAATTCATGGAAACAGTTCTTTTTATAAATGTGGAACCCAAATAAAATCGCATTAGTAAGAAATTGACACATGGCTAACCTGCTCAGGGTAAATAAATGTTAAATAATAATCATTAAATAAATAAATAATAAATAAAAGTAAATAAATGTTAAATCAATAAATGTTAATAAATAAATAATGAATAAATGTTAAAGAAAAATAAATGTTGATAAATAAATAGTAAATACATGTCAAATAAATAAATGTTTAAATTAATAAATGTTAGATAAATAAATAAAAGTAAATAAATGTTAAATAATAATCATTAAATAAATAAATAATAAATAAAAGTAAATAAATGTTAAATCAATAAATGTTAATAAATAAATAATGAATAAATGTTAAAGAAATAAATGTTGATAAATAAATAGTAAATACATGTCAAATAAATAAATGTTAAATGAATGTTAGATAAATAAATAAAAAGTAAATAAATGTTAAATAATAACAATCAGGTGTAGTAGAAATAGTTTTGGTTGCCGAGTAGGTTTGCACGTTGTTTTGTTGACAAACGCTTCCAGTGCACATTTTTAATGTCAGATGGAAATAAAATGTAAATAAATGGAAGAATAACTGTTATTGCACATTTTTATAAGTATTATTGCACAGAGAAGTACATCGTTATTGCACATATTTGTATTTAAGAGCATTTAAATTATTTCATAATTTTCAATTATTTCCAGTATATATAT
>JACRUU010000017.1:1444329-1455230 GCA_030449085.1 Kryptopterus vitreolus
ATAGAAGCCTCTGTCAACTTCACAATCACACAAATCTCATGTACTTTCCAGAATAGTGATGGCCTCTAGGTGAAGGTCCTACACATTCCCAGTATCGAAACGTTTTATCTAGACTCTTTTCTGGCTCTCATTTTCCCCCGAATGTCCTCCATCAGATCTCGATATTGACCCTGAGAATGATTTCTCAAATGTAGAAAAAGACAATTCTCTCGGTCACGTTCGCACGTTCGCCTCACACCGCCAGGGTCCGGGTTCGATTCCCGTCTCGGCCATGTGTGTGTGGAGTTTGTGCATGTTCTCCCCGTGCCTCAGGGGGTTTTTCTCCGGGTTCTCCGGTTTCCTCCCGGTCCAAAAACATGCACGGTAGGTTGATTGGCACCTTGGAAAATTGTCCCTAGTGTATGAATGTGTGTGAATGTGTGTGTGTGTGTGTGTGTGATGGGTTGGCATTCCATCCAGGGTGTATCCTGCCTTAATACCCATAGACGCCTGAGATAGATACAGACTCCCCGTGACCCGAGGGAAGATCGGATAAAGCGGTATGAACGGTATGAAGCACAAAACACCTCGAAGCACTTATTGCATTATTGCTGAACCTTCAGTGGCAGAACTTCAGCCGTGAAAACACACATATTCTGATGTGCACCAGTTGGTCGGCTCCTAACGTACACAGGATGATGTCAGTGATTTACTGATTTATGAAGATTGGCGCTGCATTTTTATATGTAGATGGCAGTGAGCTTCTGGAGAGCATCAGGCCATCCAGCCCATATTTCAGCTGTAAAAAGCACAATACAAGGTTTATGAGGCCAGTCTGGACCAGATTTGGTGAACACTGGTCCTTCTTTTTGCCAGTGTTTTTTGTCCATCTTTAGCTTAATGAAATCCAGACGGCTATTGGTTGGATGCCAGAATGGAACGTAACTTGTCCGACCAATGGCAGGGACTTCAACAGTAAATATTTTCTTGAATCCTGGGTTTTGACAAAAAGCAAATAATGAGGGCAGGAAAGAAACAGAAAAAGCTTTATAATGCACATTTCACTGTGACATATCACATACCGCAATTTGGTGGTGTGTCTACCTCGCTTATCTCTCACATGCCACCACCACCTTTACATTTACGGCAGAAGCCCGTATCCAGATCGACTTACAACTAAGGGTCTTGATCAACTAGTGGTGGATGTATTGGTATTTAAACCTGCAACGTTCCAGTCCAGAGGCCAATGCCGTAACCACTGAGCTCCAGCCTCGGCTTCTCTCTTTAACACCCCAAACCTCCAGCACTCAGTGAACATTAATACTCTCAGCACATTTGTGTGATCCTTGGCACTCATTTGACCCAACTTTCCTGCCTTCCAAACTGGCACTTCACACACACACACACACACACACACACAAACACACACACACACACACACACACTTTTACTCTCACAAAGTGCTCAGTGTATAGACTTGTCTCAGACATACACAGATCTTATTCCGACTGTCTCCTGAGGTCTGGTCCACATAACTACAACACATCACATCAACAACAAACTAAACCTCAGTCCTTTATTCTGTTGGACTTGGAGTTCTGAGGACCGGGGACACGGGGGATCTACACAGTCAAGTGGGGAAAATGACTGATCATGGACAATGATCAGAAGGTCCCGGTATCTCCTCAGATCTCAGAGTGGAATAGAAAGTATACACGCTATATATCAGGGCCTAAGTGGTCCTCACAATGCCAACCCATCACACACACACATTCACACTATAGGAATCAATCAACCTACCGTGCATGTTTTTGGACCGAGGGAGGAAACCAGAGAACCCGGAGAAAAACCCCCTGAGGCACGGGGAGAACATGCACAAACTCCACACACACACATTGGCGGAGACGGGAATCAAACCCGGACCCTGGCGGTGTGACGTGTACGTGATGACCACTAAACCACCGTGTCCACATGACCTTCAATTAGGAATAAACTGAAGTCTTTCATTGTCTTCAATGGTTGCCAATTTGTAATCACACCTCCACCACCGTGCGTCACGACTGCCACTGGTCTGTTTGTGTTAATCTGCTGTACTTGTTTTGCATTCGGACTGCGCTGATGCTTTGAGCCTCATCAACATTGAACATATTTATCATTTCCATGTTGTTCTGTACATCATCATCTGAAACCATGACCTAATTAGCTTCCTGTCCCCCACTCTCTCTCTCTCTCTCTCTCTCTCTCTCTATCCACTCTATTATATACCTTTTTTTTATGTGTGAGATTTGGACTCCTGTCTTTAACGCCACTTATTTGTATTGTGTGGATATTTGTGGAATAAAGTAGTCGCAGGTGATTTGTGTCTGACGGAGCTTTGAATTAATGTGAAACTGAATGTTTTAGAGAGAAACCGCAGCTGAGCTTCCTGTTAATAGAGGTGGCGTTGTTATTTCTGGCTCTCAAACTGGAAATTTATTGTCAGCTAAAAAAAACAAACCACTTCATACACACACACACACACACACACACACACACATACGCATTAACCTGCTATATAAACTGGAGCGTTAGTGCTTTCACATCAACACTTTCATCGCGACCTTCACCATCTGCAGCAGTCATGATCTCACGTGTTCTCCTACTGGCTCTGCTCGGTCTCACCTGCCTTCAGTTCTATACAATGGCACAAAGTAAGATGGAGTTATTAATATTATTATTATTATTAGTAGTAGTAGTATTATTATTATTGTTATTGTTATTATTATTAGTATTAGTAGAGGTCAGGGAATTTTGCACTTCTCAGTGTGCTTTATTTTGCTCAAACCAAAGCCAACAGTTATAATTTATAAGCGATAACTAGACGCGATGACGTATCAACTTCATTAATACATTATAACCCTGCACTAATGTCACACCTGCTGTCGTAGAGAATGAATCAACACCTGCCAACCAATCAGGATTCAGCAGCATTTTAATACATACATCACACCTGTATTTCATACTGAATATAAACGTTTCTTATTTTATTATTGTACTTTTAATCACACGACTGAATGTGGAAATGTTTTATTACAGGTGCAAATGAACCGAGTTTATGCTGTTTCAAATACCAGAGAAATCGAATTCCTGTAAAAGTTATTACAGGTTATAAATTTACAGAACGTCAGTGTACATATCCTGGAGTGATGTAAGTTTCACCTCCTCATTGTACTTTTTATTTATTTTAATAAATAATAATAAAAAGTGATGTGCATTATTGGTTTATATATGATTTATATAATGGTGGAGGATTGGAGTGTGTGTGTGTGTGTGTGTGTGTGTGTGTGATGTTATTGATGTATATCTGTTCTGTGATCTACAGATTTACACTGAGGAACACTAAGCATGGGCGTGTGTGTGCAGATCCTGATAATGACTGGGTGAAGAAAACCATCATCAGATTCGACCAGAAGGAGTACGAACGAATGCTCGAAACTCCAACCAACTCGTCCCAGACCTGAATATCATCTCATATTTCACTGGAGATGATTAAGCTAAAAAAAGTATTTATATAAACATATATATATATATATATATATAAACATAAACATGGTATATAGTTTTTATACAGAGTGGAAATAAATCAAATATTTTTGAATTCATAAATGTTTTCTTTTTTTCATTTTCATTTCATTTCATTTCATTTCATTTATTTTTCATGTCTACTTCTAAAACAGTTCTCACAGTAGAATCCTCTCCATTCATGTGTATTGTTTAGGAGACGGCCTTATAACCCTCCCCAGATTACTCAGCAGTAAATGTTTGTTTACTTATTTACTAGTTTTCCAGAATTAAAAATAAAAGTTTTTGATGTGACGGTCGTTTCAGAGACTTTCATTTCTCTACATCACTCCACACACGTCTCCATCCATGTTTCTCAACACAACTGCAATAAGACACAAAGTGGATTCAAAAAGTCCCATCAGATTTAATCCCTTTCATCTTTCAGGTTCAGTCCACTGCAGATACATTCAGTGTTCTAGTGATGATGATGATGATGATGATGTGATGATGTGATGATGATGATGATGATGATGATGATGATGATGATGATGATGATGATGATGATGGTGATGATGGTGATGATGATGATGATGATGATGATGATGATGATGATGATGATGATGATGATGATGATGATGATGGTGATGATGATGATGATGATGATGATGATGATGATGATGATGATGATGATGATGATGATGATGATGATGATGATGATGATGATGATGATGATGATGATGATGATGGTGATGATGATGATGATGATGATGATGATGATGATGATGTGATGATGGATGATGATGATGATGATGTGATGATGATGATGATGATGATGATGATGATGATGATGATGATGATGATGATGATGGATGATGATGATGATGATGATGGTGATGATGATGATGATGATGATGATGATGATGATGGTGATGATGATGATGTGATGATGTGATGATGATGATGATGATGATGATGATGATGATGTGATGATGATGATGATGATGATGATGATGATGATGATGATGATGATGATGATGATGATGATGATGATGATGATGATGATGATGATGATGATGATGATGATGATGATTGTGATGATGATGATGATGATGATGATGATGATGATGATGATGATTATGATGCTGATGATGATGATGATGATGATGATGATGATGATGATGGTGATGATGATGATGATGATGATGATGATGATGATGATGATGGTGATGATGATGATGATGATGGTGATGATGATGATGTGATGATGGGAGATGATGATGATGATGATGATAGATGGTCTGATGATGATGGTGATGATGATGATGATGATGATGATGATGGCTCCTGATGACGTTCATCATTAGTAATGATTCTTGACATGAAGGACGTCTCGTCTTCATCATGGCCTTCATCCATGCACGTGTGGAGAGACGGCTGGACCATGTGGTCCGATACAGCCGACTCAAATTATTGAAGAAAGCATCCAAATCCAAATCCATATGTCACACCTTTATATTTACGCTTGTGTGTGTGTGTGTGTGTGTGTGTGTGTGTGTGTGTGTGTGTGTGTGTGTGTGTGTGTGTGTGTGTGTGTGTGTGTGTGGGTGGAGGTTCTTCACCTTGTGACCACAGAAAAAAAAACATCCTTACAAGGCAAAATCACAACTTAGAATGCCTTAGAATGCCATCCATCTATTCATCCATCATTCATTTATCCATTCATCCATCATTCATTCATTCATCCATCTGTCCATCCATCATTCATTTATCCATTCATCCATCTATCATCCATCATTCATTTATCCATTCATCCATCATTCATTCATTCATTCATCCATCTATTAATCTATCCATTCATCCATCTATCCATCCATCAATCTATCATTCATTCATCCATCCATCCATCTATCCATTCATTTACATTTACATTTACATTTGCGGTATTTAGCAGACGCTCTTATCCAGGGCGACATACAGAAAGTGCTTTAAGTCTCGATCTAAGGATAAGATTTATTCAAGAAAGGTAAATACAAACTCAAGTACACAAGAATAGACAGTTGCCTTTATTTTTTATATATAATGTATTTCTGGACAGTGAGATATAAAAAGACAATAAAAGGAATGTTAGGATAGGTGTTGTTGGAAGAGGTAGGTCTTCAGTCGGCGTTTGAATGTAGACAGTGTCTCCGTTGTTCGAATCTCCAGTGGAAGTTCGTTCCACCACATCGGTGCCAGAACAGAGAAGAGCCTTGAGCTGGCCTTACCTTTTACCCTGAGAGACGGTGGAACCAGGCGAGCAGTGCTGGACGCTCTCAGGCAGCGAGGTGCAGTACGGGAGGTGATGAGGTTGCGGAGGTAAGATGGTGCAGATCCATTTTTGGCTTTGTAGGCGAGCGTCAGTGTTTTGAATCTGATGCGTGCAGCTACAGGAAGCCAGTGGAGCGAGCGCAGCAGTGGGGTAGTGTGGGTGGAGTGGGTGGAGTGGGTGGTAGTGGTGTGGTGTGGGTGGTGGGCAGTGGAGTCGAGTGCAGTAGTGGGGTAGTGTGGGTGGAGTGGGTGGAGAGGGCGCAGTAGTGGGGTAGTGTGGGTGGAGTGGGTGGAGTGTGGAGCGCAGTAGTGGGGTAGTGTGGGTGGAGTGGGTGGAGAGAAGCGAGTGCAGTAGTGCAGTAGTGGGGTAGTGTGGGTGGAGAGTGGGTGGAGCGAGCGCAGTAGTGGGGTGTGGGTGGAGTGGGTGGAGTGGGTGGAGCGAGTGCAGTAGTGGGGTAGTGTGGGTGGAGTGGGTGGAGCGAGCGCAGTATGGGTAGTGGGGTAGTGTGGGTGGAGTGACGCAGTAGTGGGGGTGGAGTGTGGAGTGGGTGGTGTGGGTGGAGTGGGTGGAGCGAGTGCAGTAGTGGGGTGGGTAGTGGGTGGAGTGGGTGGAGCGAGCGCAGTAGTGGGGTAGTGTGGGTGGAGTGGGTGGAGCGAGCGCAGTAGTGGGGGGTAGTGTGGGTGGTGTGGGTGGAGTGGGTGGAGTGGGTGGAGCGAGTGCAGTAGTGGTGGTGGTGTGGGTGGTGTGGGTGGAGCGAGCGCAGCAGTGGGGTTGGTGCGAGAGAATTTAGGCAGGTTGAAGACGAGTCGCGCAGCTGCATTTTGAATCATTTGCAGTGGACGAATAGTGTTCTGAGGTAGACCTGCCAGCAGAGAGTTACAGTAGTCCAGTCTCGAGATGACGAGAGACTGAACCAGGACCTGAACAGCCTGTGTGGATAAAAACGGTCGAATCCTTCTGATGTTGTAGAGAAGGTAACGACAAGAGCGAGAAACGTTAGAAATATGGGAAGAGAAAGATCAATTGATTGTCTATAGTTACCCCGAGATTACGAGCAGTGGTGGAGGGAGAAAGTAGGGAGTTATGGAGAGTTATGCTGAGATCCTGACCAGGAGATGAATCACATGGGATCACCAGCATTTCCGTTTTCTTCGGGTTGAGTTTCAGCTGATGAACGCTCATCCACGAAGCGATGTCAGATAGACAGGCTGATATTCTAGCAGACGCTGTTTTATCTGATGGAGGGAAGGAGAAGATTCATTTGAGTGTCATCAGCATAGCAGTGATAGTCAAATCCATGAGAGGAGATGACTTTACCGAGAGAAAGAGTATAGAGTGAGAAAAGAAGAGGACCAAGTACTGAGCCTTGTGGTACACCAGTGGTGAGTCTGCGTGGAGCAGATGTCGATCCTCTCCATGATACCTGAAATGATCGACCTTCCAGGTATGAGGAAAACCAATTCCATGCAGCTCCAGAGATACCGAGACTCCTGAGGGTAGCTAACAGGGTCGTGTGGGTCACTGTATCAAAAGCTGCTGAGAGACGGAGCAGGATGAGGACGGAGGACAATCTGTCGGATTGTCCATCATTCATCCATTCATCCATCATTCATTTATCCATTCATCCATTCATCATTCATTTATCCATTCATCATTCATTCATCATTCATTTATCCATTCATCCATCATTCATTTATCCATTCATCCATCAATCCCATCATCATCCATCCATTATCCATTCATTCATTCATCCATCATCCATCCATCCATCCATTCATCCATCATCCATCCATCCATTCATCCATCCACCCATCATTCATTTATTCATTCATTCATCCATCTATCCATCCATCATTCATTCATCCATCTATCCATCCACCCATCATTCATTCATCCATCTATTATCATCTATCCATCCATCTCATCCATCTATTAATCTATCCATCCATTCATCCATCTATCCATCTATTCATCTAGCATTCATTCATCAATTCATTCATACATCCATCCATCCATTTACTTTTACTAATTTGAGCCATTTGAAACTTATTTGAAACTCTATACTCCCATCTATCCATCCTTCTTTCCTCCATCCATCAATCCATCCATTCACATATTCAACATATATTCAAATATATATATATATATATATATATATAGATATATATATGTATATATATATATATAATATAATATAATATATAATATATATCCCCTCCTTGAACCGCACACCTTAACGTGGTGGAGGGGTTTGAGTAACCGGATGATCCTAGGAGCTATGTTGTCCGGGGCTAGATGCCCCTGGTAGGGTCTCCCAAGGCAAACAGGTCCTAGGGGACGGCTCAGACGAAGAGTGGTTCAAGTTTCCCTTATGAAAAAAATTAAATCAAGGACCGTAACGTCGCCCGGTATGGCGCAGCCGGGGCCCCTCCCTGGAGCCAGGCCCGGGGCTGGGGCTCGAAAGCGAGCGCCTGGTGGTCGGGCCTCCACCCATGGGGCCCGGCCGGGCTCAGCCCGAATGAGTGACGTGGGGACACCTCCCCGTGGGCCCACCACCTGCAGGAAGGCTCAAAAGGGACCGGTGCAATTTGGTTCGGGCAGTGGTCGAAGGCGGAGGCCTCGACGACCCGACCTCTGGACACAGAGACTAGCTCTAGGGACATGGAATGTCACCTCGCTGGTTGGGAAAGAGCCCGAGCTTGTGCGGGAGGTTGAGAGATACCGGCTAGAGATAGTCGGGCTCACCTCCACCCACAGTCTGGGCTCTGGAACCATACTCCTCGAGAGAGGCTGGACTCTCCATTATTCTGGAGTTGCCTGCGGTGAGAGACGACGGGCTGGTGTGGGCCTGCTCATAGCCCCCCATCTTAGCCGTCATGTGTTGGAGTTTACCCCGGTGAACGAGAGGGTCGTTTCCCTGCGCCTTCGGGTTGGGGAAAAGTCTCTCACTGTTGTTTGTGCCTATGGGCCGAATGGCAGTGTAGAGTACCCGGCCTTCTTGGCATCTCTGGGAGGGGCGCTGATAAACGCCCCGACTGGAGACTCCGTTGTTCTACTGGGGGACTTCAATGCCCACGTGGGCAACGACAGTGATACCTGGAGGGGCGTGATTGGGAGGAACGGCCCCCCTGATCTGAACCCGAGTGGTGCTCTGTTATTGGACTTCTGTGCTAGTCATAGTTTGTCCATAACGAACACCATGTTCAAACACAAGGGTGTCCATCAGTACACATGGTACCAGGACACCCTAGGACGGAGATCGATGATAGACCTTGTGGTTGTTTCATCTGACCTCCGTCCGTGTGTTTTGGACACTCGGGTGAAGAGAGGGGCGGAGCTGTCAACTGATCACCACCTGGTGGTGAGTTGGATTCGATGGCGGGGAAGGAAGCTGGACAGACTCGGCAGACCCAAACGTATTGTGAGGGTGTGCTGGGAACGCCTAGCAGAACCCCCTGTCAGAGACATCTTTAACTCCCACCTCCGGCAGAGCTTCAACCAGATCCCGAGGGAGGTTGGAGACATTGAGTCTGAGTGGACCATGTTCTCCACCTCCATTGTCGATGCAGCCATTCTGAGCTGCGGCCGTAAGGTCTCAGGTGCCTGTCGTGGCGGTAATCCCCGAACCCGGTGGTGGTCTCCGGAAGTAAGGGATGCCGTCAAGCTGAAGAAGGAGTCCTTCCGAGCCTGGTTGGCTCTCGGGACCCCTGAGGCAGCTGATGGGTACCGTCAGGCCAAGCGGGCTGCGGCCCGGGTGGTTGTTGAGGCAAAATCTCGGGTATGGGAGGAGTTCGGAGAGGCCATGGAGAGGGACTATCGGTCGGCCTCAAAGAAGTTCTGGCAAACCGTCCGACATATCAGAAGGGGGAAGCAGTGCCCTGCCAAAACTGTCTACAGTGGAGGTGGGGATCTGTTGACTTCAACTGGGGACATCATCGGACGGTGGAAGGAATACTTTGAGGATCTCCTCAACCCCGGAGTCATGCCTTCCGATGAGGAAGCAGAGGCCATGGGCTCAGAGGTGGCATCATCTATCACCCAAGCTGAGGTCACCGAGGTAGTTGAGAAGCTTCTCGGTGGCAGAGCAGCGGGGGTGGATGAGATCCGCCCTGAGTACCTGAAGTCTCTGGATGTTGTGGGGCTGTCTTGGCTGACACGCCTCTGCAACATCGCGTGGCAGCTGGGGACGGTGCCTCTGGATTGGCAGACCGGGGTGGTGGTTCCTCTTTTTAAGAAAGGGGACCGGAGGGTGTGCTCCAACTATAGGGGGATCACACTCCTCAGCCTTCCTGGGAAAGTCTATGCCAGGGTACTGGAGAGGAGAATTCGGCCTTTAGTCATCATGGGAGTTTGCCCAACCGGTCCACATGTGCTTTGTGGATTTGGAGAAGGCATTCGACCGTGTCCCTCGCTGCACTCTGTGGGGGGTGCTCCGGGAGTATGGGGTCCGAGGCCCTCTGTTGAGGGCGGCTCGGTCTCTGTATGCACGGAGCAGGAGTTTGGTTCGCATTGCCGGCAGTAAGTCAGAACCTATTTCCGGTGCATGTTGGACTCCGGCAAGGCTGCCCTTTGTCACCGGTTCTGTTCATTATTTTTATGGACAGAATTTCTAGGAGCAGCCAGGGGCTGGAGGGAGTCTGGTTTGGGGACCACAGGATCTCGTCTCTGCTTTTTGCAGATGATGTTGTCCTGTTGGCTCCATCAGGCCAAGACCTTCAGCATGCACTGAGAAGGTTTGCAGCTGAGTGTGAAGCAGCTGGGATGAAGATCAGCACCTCCAAGTCCGAGGCCATGGTCCTTAGCCGCAAAAAGGTGGTTAGCCCACTTCAGGTTGGTGGAGAGCTCCTTCCCCAAGTGGAGGAGTTCAAGTATCTCGGGGTCTCAATCACGAGCGAGGGGAGGATGGAACGGGAGATCGACAGGCGGATCGGTGCAGCCTCTGCAGTAATGCGGTCGATGTACCGGTCCGTCATAGTGAAGAGGGAGCTGAGCCAAAAGGCAAAGCTCTCAATTTACTGGTCGATCTACGTTCCTTCTCTCACCTATGGCCATGAGCTTTGGGTCATGACCG